>MQRK01234697.1:0-11555 GCA_001938485.1 Girardia tigrina
TATATTTTGTTTAATTATATTTGGGTTTTTAATATTACTTTTTTTGCACGGTTTTTAGTACAACATATAGCTCTTTTTTTCATCTTACACGTTTTTTTAAATTTTGGAACACATCCCCCCATTTTAATATGTGCATAATGACTTTTTTTACACGGTCTTTTTTTACACGGTTTTCGTTGGAACGTATCCACCGTGTAAAAAAAGAGTTGAGTGTATTAAATAATTCTCATATTTGAATTCTATATATTTAAAATCTTAATTGTTATTATAAACAAATTACTAATCATAAATTATGATTACTAATTATAAATTATCACAATTAAAAAATTTTGGCCTTCTGGACGGTTGCTTCTGTGAGGTCAATATTTATAATTCACATTAAGGTTAAATTTTCATTTTGAAATTTTCTACAATCGTTGTAAATATATATTAAATAACCGTATTAAACTAATTGACTTGCGTTGTTTTGAATTATTTTCTAATAATTTTTATAACAGTTTTATACTTTTAAAAGTTTAATATATGAACTACGGAGATTTCACCTTCAGTTGACTTCTCTTGTTAAGCTACAATATCAAGATTGTAGTAAAGATTTCCAATACCTTTGTGTTATTGGTAATTGATAAACTGATTTTTAGAATTGTTAATTGATTTGTTAAATTGAAGGAAGGAGTTCTAAAATTTAAGAGTACAGATTAAGTGAAGGTTTTTATAAAAAATCGGGTGAAGGAAATAAAACCTCTTCTACCCAGTGTTTTAACACATATTTTCAAAGGCTTCTTTGAAAGCATCCATTGCAGCTTTTTCAAAATCCAATAGTATTCTTTTGGGAGTAGCAGAAGGAATGATCTTTTTTAATTCAAAGTCTATGATAAGTATTACGTGTTTTATTTTGATCAAGACAGTATACACAAACGGGAATAATTCCTGGTTCGAGTTACCATTTTAAAGGTACATCGGCGAGCCATAATTTTGCTCTCGCTACACCATTTATTAACTCACTAGAGCCAATCATTATAATTTGATTTTTACCGGGACCTGATTCAAAAAGAATCATACTTTGAAATTCGTTTGGAATATAAAAATTCAAATCCACTGGTATCGCAGATAGATTTCTTCCATCAGAACACAACTGCTGTTTGTTTCGCTACAATGTGCGTTTCAAGGATGAACGAACAGGAAGTGCCATTTAATACCAGTGAACTTAATTCCTTACTTATTGTCCCTATTATAGCACTAGGCGTCGCAGAAATTTCATTCATTCTTTCTTTCATTACCGTAATGGCTTAATTTGCGTTTTTAATTTCTGAATTTCCATCATGATTGTGATCTAGATTAGAATTTTCGAGTATAGTTTCACCCTGAGTTGGTCTGCATTTGAAATTTTGATAAAATTAACAGCGCCACTGAACGGTTCCATTCCTATTTTCTTCATGTTTACATACGAATATTGTTGGGTATTTGATAAAATTGACCTTTTAACTCTCTTGAATTTTCTAATGTCGACCAGAAATTTGTCTTTGAGTTCAGAAGGTTCTTCCAACTATCTGAATGCCTTAAAAAATTACTCCTCGCTTGAGATTCAGTAAATATACCTTGTAATAACTACACAGTAACACTCATGATTATCAACCAAGATAATTTTTATTTTTATCCCATGTAAATATATTTGTTTTTTTAGTATGAGCCTGGCAATCTTTTGTTTTTATGTAATTCATACTTTCCTTTCTTTTTGTGATAAAAAAAACATTCAGTCTTATCTAACACGATACTTTCAAATTTTAAACGCCTGCTATGTAATAGCGTTCAATCATTTACTTACGAAATTTGTAGATTATTTTATTTTATTTTTTGGATTAGTTTATTTAGAAGAACAAGAAGATCATATTATTTAAAAGATAAAGAAGAAAGTCAAGAAAGACAAGAAAGCCAAGAAAGAAAAAGAAGAAGCTTAATTATATAATTATATCATCAAAGAATAAATTCAATGAAAAAAATCAATTCAGAAATAATCATGGTTATAACTGAATTAATTGAAGCAGAGTTGTCAAATAGTGATAACCCCGTTTTTCTTGGGTCAAACCTTCAGTCAAAAACATCTGTCAAACCTTCAAAATAATTTTTGGATTATTTATATAAGTTTTTGGGACATATCTCCTTTCGAAAACTATTGAGAATCGTATTATTTGTCTGTATTCCTTCCCAATTTTTGTGTAAGTAATTGTTATAACAATTATATAGTTGTTTGTTTAAAGCTAACCTCTTTTTTTATCGAAATTTGTTTATTTTTATTACGTTCATATATAACTAAGCTCATTAAAAATATCTTTTTGATTAGCTTAGTTTTGTTAGTCATTTAATCAACTTTCTTTCTGTTAAAGTAACGCAAATATTGGTTATCAGTTGAATAATCAGAGTCGTTACTTTAACATACATCTCTTGAGGATCGTCAACAAAATTAATCTCGAAAGAGATTCTTTAAATTTGTTTTTTCAAATATTCTCGCAAGAGAATTTAACAATTAACTTCTCGTTAAAATAAATAACAGACGACCACATCTAGAAAACTTTATTGAGTAAATAAAATTGACGAATATTCACATTGGAAGGATATAACAATGGAGAATCTTGTTTAAATCTCTATATTTTTCTTTTATTTAATTTAAAAAATATGTAACCTTAAAATACGTGCCCCTAAACTTTAAAATTTTCCTTTTATAAATTTTTAGTGTGATCTAATGTGAATGTGTGCGGGTATTTATACCCGATTTTTATATAATAATTATATATGAATCTTTTTTAAAATTATATTAAAAAAATAAAAATTATACAAATAATTTATTTAAAAAAAATTAAATTAAAAATTTATTTTTCATTTTTGAAAACCATAAATCATTTCCCCATTTTTTGGATTGTACGATAAACATGACAGGTGCACAAGCACCTGTCATGTAATATTTTGGTTAATTATATTTTAAGGTGCGATTGCACCAATTCGCCTACCACAGCGATGCGTCTGCATTGCTAATTAATTTTCCAATCCACACGGTGCACTTGCACCTAATTAAAAATTTCGGTGCGCTTGCACCTGACGTTATGTTGACCATCAGGATTCTACCACACTGGACTTTATTTATTTTTTTTTAAAACATAGTAAGTTATGTTTTTATAAATAAAAATATTTTTTTAATATATAATAATAATAAATATAATAAAATTAAATAATATTAATATTTTATACTTAGTAATAATAATTATTATAATTATAATAATAGTAATAATAATGATAACGTTGATAATAAAATAATAATGATAATAATAATATGAATATTTAAATAATAATTATGATAATAATAATAATAATAATTACATCGATAATTAATAATAAATGATAATAATAATAATAGTAATAATAATAATAATAATAAAAATAATACTACTAATAGCAATAATAAAATATAATAATGATAATAAAGTAATTTTTAATTTAATTTTTTTGATAATAATAATAGTAATAAAATAATATTAACGCCCATGACGACCTTTTCCCTCCAAATCAGGAGCACCCCCATAATGAATGGGTCCCTGAGTAAGAAGGAAAAATTCGACTAAAGGGAAATATAATAATTATAATAATTAATTATAAAATGATATTAATTTTAAACAATTGATGATAATAATATTAATAATGGCGATAGTAATAATACTAATACTAGTAATAAAGTAATAATTATATTATGGCAATAATAATAATACTTTTTTTCAAAAGTCAAAATACTAATAGTATTTATAAAAGTAGTAATAATTAATAAAAATAATATTACTAAATTTGTTTTTATATTTTTCCATATTTTTATTTAATTACTTTATATCCCTAATAACTTCCGCGCGTCCCTGAGAGCTAGCTCAAACAACTGGAAGCTAGAAAGGGAGAGACATCACAAAAAATTTCCGTTTTATAATTATTATATATTTTGTTTTATTTTTTTTTCTTTACAGGGTTCACTATGCAAGGGTGAAAGATTTTTATAAGTATGATTTTAATATATTTAATTTCAGGATCTCAACAATATTGATTCTGCAAGGCTCATGGCATATTTTTGGATGTTTTTCCCATAATTATTTTTCGATCTTGCATTTCTAAAATTTATTAAATAATTAAATTTAAAAAGTACACAAAAATACATTATTTAAACATCAATTATTTTTTATTTACTATTATTTTAATTTAATAATCATTAAATTATTTTACCATTATTTACTATTATCTACAACCATTATGTTAACATATCAATTATTTTTATTTAATATTATTTTAATTTAATAATCATTTAAATTTTTTAAATATTTGAATGTTATAATGATCATAAATAATTCATAATAATTCAATTTTTAAAATAAGTGGTAAATTTCCAGATTTCCGAGACAAAAAATGATCACACAAAGTTCTTACCAAATCGACCGAAAGGAAAAGAAAAAATCGGATATCCTTCCAGTTTATACGATCCAATTAAATATTTTGGATTAAATAATTTGGTATAAAATTTCGCGGTATTAAATGTCACAGGGATTAACTGTTGCAGGTTTAGACTGTCACAGTATTAAGTGTCACCAAACCGACTTGATAAATGCGTTAGAAAATGAAAAATGGCTTTTTCGAGAGAATTCGTTCTTCAGAAGAATAAGAAAATAAATGAACAAATCCAATATGTATTTTGTCAGTTATCGGCCATCGATTTGGGTTTCATTGAGCTACTGCTGTCAAAAATCGTCGATTTTAAATTGATGAACGTTGCCAAGATCCTCATTTTCAAACTTTGTATTGTGCTAGAGGCAGCAGCAAGACCGTTTTAATAAAATTAGTTTTACCACCACTACCCCGTACTAACCCATTGACACTACAGTGCCACAGCACGTTACTGCACATGCTCTACATACATCACCACCAGTCTCTGAGATTCTAAATCTGTTGAAAGCAGCTATTTTTACCTCGAAATCGACCAATTCTTTTTTGATCAATTCATATGGAAGTAAAAAATCAGCGCAGATGCACTTCTTTTAGCTTATGCATGGAAAATCCTGTTACGTGTATAAATATATATATACATTATAAAGTTTAAATGTAAATATTGATCTTGAAGTTAGATCTTGATCAGTGGAGAGTTTATGGGTCGTTGGAATTGAGAGGAATATTTTTGTAAAGTGTTTATTGTGTGTTGTTTGGTATGTTGTTTTAGGATTGTGTTTCTCCCACCCAGATGGAAGATTGATATTTTAAATATTTTAAAACGTTGGATTGTTAAATCAATTATAAAAAAAAATTAAACAACTAATTTTAAAATTAAATTACTATTTCATAAATAATATTTTAATAATTAACTTTAAAATTTATTTTTAATTTAAAGTATAAATTATTTTTGTAATAATTAAATTGTAATTTAAATTTGTTTGAATAATAAGACGTTAAAGAATATTATTGAAAAATTATCAATCAAGAACGATGAGGAGCTACGCAAGTTTTACGCAGAATTGTCCTAGTGGCAATTCAAATTGTGATTTAAATAAATGTAGTGAAAACTCAATTAATGTTCTTAATAAAAAGAATAAATCTTTAAATCATGTTGAAATCAAGGTCTGTCGTTAGATAATTATTTAATCATAACGCTTGACGAAAGGAAAGGGATTTGTCCCGCCCGAGGAACCACTTCTGATTTCTGCACAAATTCCTGATTGTCGGGTAATATTGAGTTGTTCGAAAATCTTTATAGAATTGTGTTCATAATTTGAAAAATGGGTTTATTAATGTGAGGATTGAAATAACCCATAGATTTTTGATCTAAAAAAAGAATTACAACAATGAAATATTTTAAAATTAATTAACAATAATAAAATAATTTACAAGATAATAGAAATTAAAGTTTAGTATAACATTGAAAATTAAGTGTAATATAAAATGTTTGATATTTAATTAAAATAGAATATAAAGGAAAAGTAAGGTTAAATAAAATAATGAATTGTAACTTGTAAATTATAGGTATGAATTAAAAAAAATGCAAATTGTAAATTATAAATTATTCCTTATAGATTGCAAATTATGAATTTAAAAAAACTTGCAAATCGTATATTATAATTTATGGAATGTAAATTGTGAAGTATAAATTATAAATTGTAAGTTATAAATTTTGCAGTATAAATAATGTGGGAAATAAGAAGAAAGAAACTGAAATTAAGAATTGAATATAAGCATGATTTAAAATTGGAAATTGTGAATTAAATTAAAAATAAAAAATTAACCGAACGAAATTAAATTTAAAACTAATGATTTAAAATCATAATATTTATACTATATAAAATTGAAATTATATTTTGTTTAAATCTGGTTCGTATAATAATTAAGAAAATTGTTCCTCAAAATTTAATTAAGAAATTTGTAATTGTTATAGTAATAAATTGTTTTTTTATGTCGTGTTCCCCTCTCTCAACAACATTTTCGTGGACTCAGAGCCCCCATCCGTTTTTCGAGTTCAACGGCAACTCAGTCATATACTTCACATTTCTCCACATCTGCGTTGATATTGTCTCATAATTAGGGAACAGACGCGCCTCCTCCACGCATATCAACAAGTTGTATGCGCTTTGGAGCGTCTTTGGGTTCTAACCAGTAACGAGTATTGCCCGACTGGATGTCTCAGTATCCGGTGGGGTTTATATTATCTCTCACTGTCATTCAAATATTTTATTACACTAGTTTCTTAACTAAGGTGGACGGAGAGAGCTTCGAGGAAGTAGACATCGGTCATACCACGTGTCCTTTGCATGCTGCAGTCGACCTTCGTCACCTCCAAAAAGTTCTACGTAACCACTAACAATTTTCGATCATATATAAACATTTAATCTTTTGTTACACTCGTGGTCTTTGTTTGGATTCTAACTTCATTTATTTTCTTCGGAGTGTTTATTTCAGTTTAACGATAAATTAATTAATTAGTGATCAATAAATTAATTTAACGCTTAATTAACAACACGCTTCAAACAATTGCTCAAATTTCTAAGCTCGAACCTACTAAGTTATTTTGTATCTCGCAACACTCGTTTCAAGCAAAATAGCTCTTGATTCGTTAATTTCATCATATTAAAATTTATATTTGAAAATTTTGATTTAATAAACAAATAATAAATTAATAAATAAATATACGTTTTAATTAAATCAATTAACATAAACAATCCACTACTAAATAAATCCATTAACGCCTTTTCAAAAAAAATAAAATTAAGTCAATTGTTCGAACTCGTAATCCCATTATATTTATAATTTCCTAACATTTGAGTAATTGCATATATCGAGAAAATACTGTTTTCATTCATCCAACGTAACTTTGATCCTAATAGGCGATAAATCGATAACCTTTTAAACTAATTCTTTCATGCGATTATTATTATTGATCTCGGAATCAAAACAATGATTGTAGTAATAACCATAACTACCAATCGATTACCATTCGTAATATTAAATTATTAAAGATCTGTAAATCCAGCTTTGCTTTAACATTTACTCTGACATACTACCACACCGTTGAAAAAGACAGACGAGTACACTACACTGACACAGCGAAATATACCAACCAAGGTTAATAATTATTCTGCTCTCCTCATTAACTTCTTAACTGATGATGTTACGAAACTGACTATTCGCGCAGGGGATTTTATGAATTTTACTTTCGCTTTAATCTTTTGACCTTTTACGTTATCACGCCCCATATTCGCAGGACACCACCTTTAGCCGAGAATTCCATACCCACTTCTGAATACATAAATTCCCCATACTGAGTATTTACACTGCCATATTTACCCATCAATTGATTATTTACATAGTCGTCATTATCCCTTAACTGATTATTTACACTACTTAATTCTGAGGCTTAACTCGACGTTGACTATTACTCATATCTCCCCATTCGGCGTCCTCGCTTCTTATTGCTCTGCTGACCCTCATCCATTCACTCCACATTCTGTCCTTCAAACGACTCTTCTCGTCTGACATAAATTGACGGTTGTCCACTCGTCTGCCTTTATTTCCTCTCGGCGGAGACATCGATAAAATTTATTTAATTATTAAACGAGAAAGTCATATCAAAATATATTGTTTCATAAAATTGTTGTATGAACAAGGCATATCAGATCAATATATTAAATATAAAAACTGTAGATAATTATTAAATAATATGAAGAATAAAATAATTAGGATAACAAGAATGAAATAAGGAAAACTCGTTGCCACCTGTATCGCAATTGAAATTGTCTATCCTCGTTCACAATACGCGAAATTTAAACTGCTGTGAAATTATAACGTTGTACGCAATTGTAAAATCGTTTGATTACGATTGTATAAGTTACGCCGATTTGAAATTTCGTCAAATGTCAAAATAAAGAAAGTATGCAATAATAATTGTGGTTAAAAGTGGTTTAAAATTTGTGCGAGACGTGCAAAATGTGCCGGGTATTTATACCCTGTTGTTCTACTAAATTACCTGACACTTTCGGGCATCTCTGTGTGCGATCCTCCAGAGATAGGAGGAGAGGGAGGAAGTAAATATAATCGCGATATCCTGTTGCGAATATCTGTTTATCTCTCGATGTCTACATGGATTCGCGGATGTTGTTCGGGGGAGGTATCGCAAGATTGCAATCTTATTGTTAATTTTAATTTATTTTAGATTGTCAGTGACTATTCATCATCAACCAACCGACTATGCTGTTGACCTACCAGATGCCTGTTAGTTGCCGACTTGTTTATCTAGGAATCGTTCTTCAGTAGCGAAATATCAGCAGATGTTTATTCGCTATTTCAAGACAGGATACAAGAGAGGGGTTCGTTATCACTTGTTAATCACTACATGTTTATTTTATTCATTCCAGACTTGACTTAAACTTTACCTTAAAGTTTACCTTCAGTTTGCCACCCGCATTCTACGATTATGTCATTCTGGTAAGGTTATTCGCTCCGGTTTTAATTATCAGATGGCATATATTGACCTTCTGTTTGTGGATGCGTTTAGAAAATCATGCGGCTGTACGATTCACATTGAATCATCGCGGATAATTTTTTAATTAATTAGGGTTTGTTAATTAACTTTCTTTATTTTCTAAGGGTTTCAAAAGGATCTTCTGGTGATTGGGTTCAATTGGGAAGGAAACGGGGCAGAGTCCAGGGAATCATTCTCCTGATCTTCGTCTCTGCACGCTCGGAGCCTATTTAAAACTAACGGGGATAGTCGAGTTTGATTATCCCTAAACTCTCGACAAGGATTTCGTGCGTGCGGGACGATGTGCATGAAAAAGGGTTTTCTCCAAATCAGATAATCGTATTCGTGTAGTAACAGTTATTTATGAATTCTACTTCTCATATCGAACAAAATCACAATTTTCAAAATAATTCCTAAAAAATTCAAGATTCCGTTTTGACAACAAATCTGTTACCAAATTGGTGATATCTTGAAAAGCAAATGAATTATTTAGAGAAAATCAGACAATTTTTTACTAATTTTCGATCTCGGTAATGCATCTTGAAGTTTAAACAAACTAGTTTAGTACAACTCTATTAGAATCATCAATCATAGATTGTTTTTTGTGACCCGAAACTCTCAAATTCATAGACTTCAAAGTTAAAATCAATTATTTCCGAATTTAAATCCAAACGATCTGTTTGAAAATTGCAATAACAATGTTTTATTTTTTAAATTTTGTAAAATTTTTTATTTTAAAATATTTTAATTTAAAATTTAAAAAAATCATTGGGAAATGTCAATTAAAAAGTCAAACAGTTTGGAAATTTATAAATATATACGTGACTTTTTGTCACATGAATATTGTTTGATAAAAAAATGCCAGTGTGAGGAAACTGTACCTGACTCATAATTTTGACTTTGTGAATAAAAATTATCGACTGCTGAAATTTTAACTGTATAATATTAACATATATAAATAATGCAAAAAAGTTAGTTGAATTTTAATTTATTATAACATTTTGAAAGTTAAACAAGTTTTATGTTCAATGAAAATAAAATATCAAGATCTTCTGATAATTGAAAGTACAAATTTGTTCTGTTTCGAACATAAGATAGGTGTGTGCAAACATTGTTTCGTGGCAGATCACAATAAATGCATTGTGAAGTCGTATCTTTATCATTTAATTTTTTGCCGGGAATCGAGGAGGCACGATCGCAAGGAGAGGTGATCAATTTGCTTCATTAAGTGTTGAAATTAAATATGATTGTGTGTGTGATTGTGTATGTGAATGTGTGTGTGACTGTATATGTAATTGTATGACTGGAAATAACCCCCTTGAAGTTTGTAAATTGGATTATTGGAAAGAAGAATGTAAAGAAAACTGTTTTAGTAGTAAAATGGAAGAAAAAAGAAACAAAATGAAGAATGAAGTAATTTTAAAAATAACAAAGCTTAACATTAAATATGACAAACTGGATGGTAGACCAAGTATAGATTTTTACATTAAAGATAGAGAAGTACACTGTCTTTTAGACACCGGTGCTAGAGTAAATGTGATTGAAGCAAGTTTAATTAAAAACATACCAAATATTAGGATTAGAGAATCGCGAAGACGTTTAGCATGCGCATATGGTTAGCGGGACTAATGTTTGAGTATACCTTATCTAATGTTGGAGAAATCTAACGGTAATTATGTTGAGTATATAAATTAGAATATAATTTTAAAACTTTAAACTTTGTTTTAATAAGTAAATAAGTAAAATAAATTGAATGAAAATTATTTGATTTGAAAGTTAATATTAATATTTATGACAGTATAAACAATCGATTAAATTTTATAAATAAAAAATAAAGATAAGTTAAAAGAGATATATAAGAGTATATAAGATATCCAAAAATTATAACCTACACAACAAATAAAAAGCTTAATTAAATTTTAATTAAATACAACCTTTGGTCTAGTGAATCTATTTTAGCCGACTGTACTTCGTTCTATCACGCGTTGAACTTTAGACTATTTATGTTGAGAGCATCAATACAAATATTGGGTATCGAGATACGATTAAACAGAAAAAAAACGAAACTGAAACTTGCTTCAAATTGAAGAATTATTAAAAGGTACTAAAAAGTGACTTTTCTAGAAATATTGATTGATTTTCATACGTATAATTGTATTATCCTACCGCCTACAGTAAAATTAAATAAGGTTTTTAAAGTTTTGAAATTTAAATTGTAATTGTTGTAGAGATTTAATATATTATATTTTTAATAAGTTGCTTTTGTTTTAAACTTAATTATATATTTAATTGCTATAATTACCTGTTGCGGTCGATCAATTACACATTTGAGATGACACTTTAAAGAGCAATATAAACAAAAAGGAGACAGCAATGGTATAATACATATATTTAACCAAATATCACAGCTGTGAGAAGCCATAGGAGTATCCCAGCGTCCTCGAGCACCTTTGTGTCCCTCATTAGCCGTTACAGCAATTTGAAAACATATACTGCGTTCTGAAACATATATATATATATATATATATATATA
>MQRK01234702.1:0-10672 GCA_001938485.1 Girardia tigrina
GTAAATATAATAATTCATATTTGTAAATATAATAATTCATATTTGTAAATATAATAATTCATATTTGTAAATATAATAATTCATATTTGTAAATATATTGAGTCATAACCCTGTAATTTACGCTCACAATAATTTAAATCCCGTCGCGAGGGAAAGTAGTAAGTTAAAGCATAACTAGGCAAAACTCTTGTTATAAAATAATCATATGCTTTACGCTGATTACTGTTAATTCTAGAAATATCTTATGGAATATTTTTACCTCATATGCTTCAAAGATGTATTATTTAATAATGTTGATTTAATAATAATGACTTTCCCCAGGTTGATGTTTAATTGCCTAGTTCTTTAATTATAGTTGGGGTTCTCCTTTGTCTAATGTAAAAACTAGGAATCTTCTTCAATCTTGGTAAAGTGGTAAAATGATCATCAATTTGTTGCTTTCTCCCATAATTTCTTTTATAAGTTGTATATTTAAGTCCGAATGAAGTTTTCTAAGGAAGCATGAGGATTCTTTCTGTCTGGTAACTTAAATTGCTTTACTCCTCCGCAATTCCTCGATAAATCATACGTATATTCCCATAGTTCGTTACTTAACGGTAAACTTTTATTCAGTGAATTACACTTGCCTGGTTAGATTTCGATTCCTGATCGTGTTGGAAGTCAATGTTTATAGAATTCTTATCTTGGTTGGATGATGGTGTTGTTGATGGTGCTGTCATTAAGCTCACTAGGTTTATTTGGGTGTAACTATGAAAGAATAAAACGTGAGGTATAATGTTCTAAACCTAAAGGTTGTCATTAACTTCACCGAACTTATCTGAAACGAATAGAAGAAACAAAATACACAGTGTCTTAAAGCTATTGGAACTCGGGATATGAAATGCCGATCGCGGGAGGTGGATAAAAGAGGAAGCCCATTTGCATTTCACACCATTTTCGTTCGTTCTTCATTTATGAAAAACTGAAAAGTGTAAATAACTCTAAACTAAAAAAACAAATTTCAAATGGCCGAACCAACGGGTCAAATCGGGTTGACGATAATAAACAAAATAAAAATAAATGAAAATAACTTTTGAAATAAACGTGAAGATAAATAAACAAGCATAAAAACGTCTAAATGAAATCTAAATCAATGAAAACGAAAAGAATTCGAGGTTTAGTTTGATGATGCTTAATAATCAAAAACATTGTAGATTGTCAGAGCATAATTATTATAACAAGTAACGTTGACTGTAGATTGAAATCTGAGCTGGATATAAAATATAACATATAGAGATATGTAAATTTATACTCTAATTTAAAATATAATTTGAACATCGCGGAGGCAAAGGACCCTCGGTAACGACGTAGGGTGCTCGTAGCATGCAATGGGCACGCGCGCAGTCCGACGTTTGTTGCCGTAGGATTCTCTTTGCCTTTCAGCAATAACGTAATATGAAGTATATTCCTAATTTGAATTAAAGTCATCCCCTCCAGAAGCTCAGCCACCAGTCGGGACGTCCTCGTTACTGGTTAAAAACCTAAAGGCGCTCTGATGATTACCAAACTTGTTGATGTAATCAAAGGAGGTGCGTCTACTACCCAAGTGTAGTGAATGTAAAGAAGTAGTGAGAATTAAAGTTGCCGTTGAACTCTAAGAAAACGGATGGGGGCTCAGAGTCATCATTAATGTTGTTTTAAAGTGGAGCAAGACACCTACCACAATCAAGCTGGCGTCGTACCTCACTCTCCCCATCTCGATTTGTGGTACCTCATAGGTGCCTTGAACTAGGTCCTCCAAATTGATTTTCTTCGCCAGTTTAAAAGCAAGTTTTGTTACTTGTGGCTCTACTTACGCGTCTTAACTTACTCCGTCTGCCATTCGTTTGAGGAAACTGCCCGATTGTCGTAACCATCCACATACTGGGTAATGCCTTACCAATTGATCGGTGCATCGAAAAAAACTTCGGCAAGTCATCGGGTACGGCAATTCTGGCGATTCCGTCACTGCCGTTTTCACTGCGAGTCTCAATACTCAGCCTCCGTCTATTACTACTTGTGGTATTGATTCCAAGCCGAACCGATTGAGTACCATAATAAGTCAATCGGTGGGAGTTTTGTCGTTGTTCATCACGATTTTATCATAGTAGGCGTTAGTTCCAGCTTATACAACCGCGTCCGAGGATAAAACATGTTCCAAGATCCAACGCATTATCTTTGGAGCGACACTTAGACCGAAACCTAAACGGGTTAAATACCAGGATCGACGCTGATGATTCACTATCTGATACAACCACATAGACTGATATATCTGGATTTACAGGTACGCTCATTTGAGATACACAATTTCCAGGTTCTTTCCCATTTGACTCGATTTCTTTAGTTTATTCGCGCAATCTAAGCTCCTCGCAATGTGACTTGAGATAGATTCATTTTGGCCCGAATAATAGAGCACCGGCATGATGTTTTCCTTTGACTCTTGAATTACTACCATTAACGGAAGCGTTGGCCATTGGTGACTCTCGCATTCAACGAACCATCTTTTCTTCTTCCATTCGTTCAATTCGGCGTTGACATTGTCTTCGTGGAACTTGATTGATGCAAAAGTCGCAACATTATGATGAACCGATGGAGCCTGAGCCCCTTTTCAGTGCCATGTCACCGACCAAGAGCGCCCATCAAACTTAGCTGTAAAGTTTAGATCCATGATTGGGATTGGTGGTGCCGATACCTTGGATGGTCGTGATGCCGCTCTACCAATTGGTTCAATTTTTCTGTTGTAAGTGTCACTTGGGGTGATGTATTATGGACATCCTCAGGATTCATAGCAGCTCATGGTTTTGGGTGCTGGCTCCATCCAAATATCGCTATGACATTCATCTCAAGCAAAATGCCCACTTCTATTCCACTGAGGTAATCCGCCAGCTATGTCCATCACCGCTTTCAATTTCCACGAACCTCGATATTCGTCCACGCCACTTTTCACACATCTGTTGGCCCGCACATTGTTTGGAAACATAATGAAATTTTCTCCACGTGCTCCAAATTCGTTGTCAGTGTCTACTAGTGCTCTCATAATTATACCTTCAATGCTTAGCTCGACTATCAGCAACTGCTTTTTATGTATATCTTTATGAAAGAAGGATATCAATGTCTGGAAGAGAGTTCAACTAAAATTAATAATAGTAACTGTTAATGAAAAAAAACCTCTAATCTTAGGTTAAATAGTCAAGAAATTGCTTTACTAAGTCTAACTAATTTGGTCACGAATAAATAATTATCAATAGTTTTGATTTAATGTGCGATAAGTGGAGGACCTGGTCTTTTTTTCTTCTAATCATCAGAAAGTTCAGCAATAGTAGAATAGTTAAAAGATGATAGTGACTCGATAAATCTTTGTTTTTCTTATGAATCAAGATCCTAAGTATTTCTGAGATAATGAGTTTCGATCTTAATGTATAATAAAAGTGCTTCTGGATTAATCAGTCAATTTTAATGGTAACAATGTATTTTTAATTTAGAAATCTATGACGGTTTTTGATGAAATATTGCTTTCAAACCGTATATACATGGTTTATTTTACCAAAAGGTCCTGAGGTTCGTACCTAAGGCCCAAAAATTGTAATTTGTTATTATACCAGTCTCAAACCAGGTTCAGCTGAGAGAACATACCATTTTCTAAGATTGCCTAAGACATTTCAGTCGAGTTGTCTTGATATGCCGGTGTAAATTCAAATACGACAGAGATCGCCAAATGAATAATAATAAAAATGTAAAAGATCAAACATCTATAATGAGGACATTGAAAAAAACTTGACATTATTTATTTAAGTCAAATTCACGTAAAATTACGGTTATTTAAAAATGTTATTTTTCAATTTTTGATAATTTCTATGCTATTATTTTCTTATTTAAATAACTTTTTAATCCCATTTTTTAAGTAATAATATTTGGAGGGTTAATATAAAAAAGGACTAAAAACGTTATGATCAAATTCTGAGATTAATGGAAGTGTTCGATTAATTAGTGAATACTACATGCCTCAATGAAATTTCAGATCGTTTTAGATTTGATGTGAAGACTAAATATGAAAAAGATTGTTATTACGGATGGGTTTTTGATTGTCTCTTCTATAATGTGTGTGGATCCCTGAATGAGATGGCTGACTCACTGAGTCAACGCTAAATTTCAACTGTTCAGGTCCAGGTTTATGGTCCGTGTGCGGATGCTTGTATTTATGGGGTTGCCTGGTCACCCGAGTGCCATTCAATCCATCACTCGAATCGTGTTTATTTGATCTATTTACAGCGGCAGTCGAAGACCGAATGAAAGTGGTTTTTCATTGATCGTCTTGTGGTAGTGAAGTAAAACTCACTGGATGAAGTAAAATTAAAATTTATTTAACATAATTAAAATTTCATAATTAGAAAGAATTAAAGTGATTTAGGTAAACAAATCATTTTTTTATAAAAAAAACGGTTGTTGACCGAACAGCAACGCAACAGTTACATTCTGAAAGTTTCTCACGTGGTCCGGATTTATTAGTCGCTGCTCCACGACAAATGCGGTAAAATAAATTTAATAAATGCAAAAAATATTTTTGAAATATGAATTTAATTATTTCGACAAATGCCTAAAATAAATTTTATATGTTTAATAAAATTTAGTGCAATTAATATTTTTGTATATAATTTTAAGTTTTCGTCGTTACGCTGTTTACAACGCATTCACGTATATTTAATTTGATTTTTTAGAATGCATTATAAAAATTGTCTGAAACATGTATTTATTCAATAATATTCAGTACTGTCCTATAAGTTTCTTTCCTCAGTCTTCAAGCACACTTTCATTTGACACATTTCAATGAAGATGATCCAATTTGTTTTCGCTTTTCACTGTGATATCTGTGCCATTCGTAAAGCATTTGGTCCTTTCCTTTCTTTGACTTAGTGATATTCATAATATTCAAAGTTAATTTGTTTGTTTGTAGTTATTAGAGGTTCTTGGAACATCCTCAGAATTACTATTAAGATTTACTTCAGACATCTAAACTTTATTATACAACACAAAAAATGTTTAAATCTAATATTTAAACAAACTTATTTTTTTGAGAAACAATTTGTTTTATAAATCTTAAACCGATATAAATAAAAATACTTATAAATATTCATATTTGATTTTTTTATATTAATTTTATAAATCAATTTTAAATTACGATAACATTTTAAAATATTTAATCGTTTCTTTTAATTTTATTAATTTTTAAAAATCTTTACTAAAAAATTATACATTTTAATTTTTATATTATATTTAAAACTTTCAAAAAATTTTAATTATTAACAATTTAATTAGATCTTCTTAATTTTAGTAATTTATTTTTTCAAACGTCAGATATTTAATTATATAAAAATTTTAATCTGTACATATTTAATTTAACCTTCTTTCAAAAATTTTCCTAACATTTTTATTTCTAACAGTAGTTATTTAAAACAAATTTATTTTTTATATTTATAAATTTATACATTTTTAAATTTATATTTCAAAAAATACTTTTAGTAATAACGAATTAGTAATATAAAATCAACATATTTTCAAAAACATTTATTAATTTAATTTTGTTAAAATATTTAAAAAAATATTCTTAGTATTAACGAATAAATAATAAAAAAATAACATATTTTCAAAACAATTTATTAAATTTATTTTAGCGCATTTGTCTGGTCACGGAGTGTGAGAAGTTTTATCTGAAAGATTAGCTTTTGGTTGGCTTTAAATTGTTATCTTATATGATTCCATTACCCGTTAAAATACGGAAAGATAGAGTAAACCTATCATTTTCTCAAACGGCAATGGATAGCTGCCAAATGTTGGTTTGCAAGAATGGAATCGACCTATTCTAGTGTATTTTTATTTAATTTTTAAAAATTATGAAATAAATGAAATTTTATTTAATGATTTATTGGTAGAATTTTTTTGATTTTTTTGAAGTCCCGTTTTAATTAGAGTTTAAATTAGAAGACAAAGTAAATATTCAGAGGGAAATAAATCAAGCCCTAGTTCTCGTAAAGTTCTGTTCACTGAATCATTAAGCAATATAAATCGTTCTATTGCAATTTCTAAACTACTCCAACGTGTTTTCACATCAAGTAATAGATTAAAGGGTTTTGCTATTTCTTCATTTACGTTTTTTAGTAATGTTTCCTTTCTAATAACGGATTTTTTAAAAATATTATAACACGTCTCATTTCATTTATTGCTTTAAAATAATTGACTTGAAGTGCGGGAGCTTCATTTTGAATGTTAGCATCTATAAAAAAATCATCATTATCATCATCTGAGTTATTATTTTCTGACTCTTTGCCTGAGCTTTCATTATCTGTGCTTTGTTCCTTATCATTGACATCAAGTGTCCAAAACTGACAAGTGAATTGCATGGTTATAGCAACATTGTGACTCTGCCGATAAAATTCGCCCATAATTAACTATAACTTTCGCCCCATCATGTGTGGCAGCCACAACATGTTTGTTAAAATCAACACAAAACTCATGTAACTTCTCACATACTAATTCTTCAATCTTTTCAGATGTACAGCTGTCAACTATGGGGACCCAGCCCAAACCAACTTGTTTATGAGCTGACTACAATGTAACATTCAAATATCTTTTCAAGCTAACATCAGTCCACAGTCATTGTATATCTTTGGCCATTTTTTATTTCCCCACATATCTGTGCTGATTGTTCCGCTTATTTTTCTTCATAAAATTTGTTAATCTTTTTCGACACAGCATCTCTGCTTTTAGGCGTAGTAAAATGGCGACTTTGAGCATAACCCTTTACAATTTGACTGTTCACCATACAATTTATACACATATTATCTACAGCTGCACATTTTGATAAAATTTCTTCCAATGTTTCTCACTTAACAAAATTCAAAACAGATATTTTCATCTTTTTGTTACTGCTGCATTCATCATTTTCTTCCTTTGACTTTTTTTGACTCAATACAAATATTTGTTCCTTGAAAAATCAGAATAAAAACAAGAGTTCTCATTATGTCACTTATTAGCCAGTGAGAAATATTTTACAAAAAAATTGATAACATATAGAATGAAATAATGTATACTGAATTAGCTTAAACCAATAACAATTTTGTATATTTTAAAGTTGATATACGAAAAGGTTTTTCGAATATTCGAAAAATGCATAAAATATCGAATAATTGAATATTCGAAAGCGTCCAATCTAAGTATAAGGTGTTAGTTTAATACATAGTGTAAATTGAACTAATGACGGGATTTTTATTTCGAAACATGTCATTGTAAGTAGCGTTTATGCCACTTTCATTATTATCACATTCTAAAGTCATAATTTAACACCACCAAAAATTTATTAATATTCACAATTCATATACTTAAACAAATTTCTTGTTAATTCAGTTATTTCGCCCAAAATAAGTTCATTAATTTTTTTCGATTAAATTTTGAAAATATACAAAAATTTAAATCTAAAATAATCTTACATTTTTTTACAAAAATTTTACAATATTAAATCTTAATTAATCTTATATTTTTTACAAAGAATTTTACAATATTAAATCTTAATTAATCTTATATTTTTTACAAAGAATTTTACAATATTAAATCTTAATTAATCTTATATTTTTACAAAGAATTTTACCCTTAAATAATTTACATTTTCTTACAAAAATTTACAAATTTTTAATGTAACCAAATTTTACATTCTTACGAAACTTAATCATAAAACTAATTAATTTAAATTTACAATAACCATTTTATTAAAAAATTATTTCTGAAAATATTAATCCTTTAATTAAAATTTATTTAGCTTATTCTATAACTTTTATTAAAATATGTTAATTGTTATTACTGTAAACATATTTTAAATAAGTATTTATTATCATATTTTTACTTACATTGTAATTGTTAATTTATTTCTTTTAAATTTTCAAATTAAAAAAAATAATAAACTATTTTGGCAAAATTTAAAACTAACCCCTCATAGCCATAATATTTTAATTCTTTGTATGAAGTTTTATTTAAAGGTAAATATTATCTTTTCTTTATTGATTCACTTATAATCAATGCTCCCTATAGGACAGTAATTTTCCACCGGAGTTTCTCGGAACCCAGGGATTACTTCAAAAATATTAATAATTTCAGAATTGGCTGAAGAGAATTCTGAATAGTTATTTTATGGGGGTATAAATCATTATTCAATTAGTTACTGCGTTACGATACATTATATGGCAAAATCAACTCATGTGTATTCAGTGTGGTTATATTTATTAAATCAAAAAATGATTTTACACCAATCAGATTTATTACGTGACATAAAACAATTAAAAAGGGTTCAGCGAGCAAGGTCGACATTTTTACATGGTTTCACTTTACCGAGAAGGTTGAAAAACACTGCTCTAAGAGCTGTCTGATTGTGTACAAACATTTTAAGCACTTAGCAACAGTTTTTACAATCTGAGCAATAAACTAAATTTATAAAATTTGAACTATGTTTTTTATTCCTGAATTTCTAATTATAAAATTAATTAATAAAAAACAAAGAAACTGTAAAAATAATCTCATTTCAATTTTATTCATGATTTAAAATTTCTCTTCCAAAATTTATACAATTCATCGATATAAACTTGATTTCCACTGGATAAATAAAACTTAATACACATTAACATATCTAGATGTCATAATTCAAACCTTTTACGTGATTTAGTTTTAATTGTATTTATCAAATTGAATTTAAGGACTGAGTGCGAAAAACATTACTAACTTAAAATCTCTATAACTCCAACATAAACTCACAAATTTCAAAAAAAAATAATCGAGTGGGCTGTTGTTTGAATAAATCCAAATAAAATTCATTTTAGTATTCATATTTAAATTTCATTTTTCATGAATATGTCGTCACAAACACGAAGTCGTGAATTAATAATTCGATTATTTCAAGAAAATCCACAATTAAGTTAGAAAACAATTGCCAGAAAGGCAAAGGTTTGTCAGAAAACAATTTCTAACGTTATTAAAAACTTCAATGAGAACTTGAACGTTTTAAGAAAAATTGGTTCGGGAAGAAGAAATGGTTTTTCGTGTACACAGAATGTGAAGAAAGTAAAGGCTCTGTTAGAAAGAAATTCTCGTCTATCAAATCAAAAACTGGTGGTAAGAACAAATTGTAGCGAGAAAATAGTTCGGAAGATTAAACAGTCTGTGTGTTTTAAAACGTATGAAGTTCAAGCAGTACCAGACCGGAATTCTAACAAGAACATTAAGGCGCAGCAGCGAGCCAGAAAGTTTAAATCTGGTTTTCTTGCGAAGAAAAAATATTGCATTATGGATGATGAAACTTATGTACTCTGTGAGTTTTCCCAGCTACCCGGACAAGAATTTCACTCAGCAACTAAGAGAGGAGGAGTTGAAGAAAAATTTAGAAGCAAGAAAAAATGTAAGTTTCTCAAAAATTTCTTGTTTGACAGGCTATATGTGGATGCGGGAAAAGGAGTAAATGCCTTGTCACTTTTGGCACAATAAACACAGAAGTCTATATGAAGGAGTGTTTGCAAAAGCATTTATTACCATTCATAAGTCAGCACGGAGGTCTTACTTTCTTTTGGCCGGATTTGTCATCGTGCCACTATGACAAAGGAGCCAGAAAGTGTTACGAAGACAATAACCTTGATTTGGTGAAAAGAGAGCTTCCAGATTAGATTATCCAGAGCTTCGCCCAATCTAAATATATTAGGCCCTGGTAAAAAGGCAAGTAAAGACGACAAACAAGAGGGCACAGACAATTGCAGATTTTCGGAACATGTGTAATAATGCAGCCAAAAACGTGACAGAAACTACAATTGCAAGTCTAATGGCAAGCATTCCGGAAAAATCTAGCAGAATTTATTAAAAAAATAAATAATCTTTCTTAGCTTACTAAAATTATTTTAAATTAAACACATTTATCAAAACAGTCGGTGTTTTTTCAATCAAAAATATGGTTTTGAAGATAGAGGATTTTAAAGTTAGTAATATTTTTCGCACTCAGTCCTCACATTCAACATAAGCACTTGAAGCTTGAAACATACCACATATATCTATGAACGTACTACACCACCAAAAATATCCTTAGGTGGCACAAAATTAATTGCATCACTGAATGTTTTCGAATTTCCAGATTTAAGTTTTTCCTTTATGTGAGGGATATCAAAATGATGTTGTGAATGATGTTGAGTGATGGTTGAATGATTTTTATAATGTGTTTGAGACGGATTGGTTTTTGAAGAATGACATCTCTCTCTCGACAACTGAAGTCAATTATTGTTGAATTTAAAAATGTTTGTAAATAATTGTATAATAAATTAATTGTTATTTAACAATTAATAAAACATGCAATTGTTTTAATCATTGCAAATTTTTGCAAAATTTTGAATTTTCAATTGAAGCAACAAGTCATGCCCCAGACGCTTAGGGCAGATCATTTTTGTCTTGCAAGAATACTTCATCCGTAAATATTTTTAATACTTTGTAATAAATTTAAAATCACTATATTCGGATTGTATTAGGTTGTTCGATATGAAACGGGTCAAACTTCACACCTTACATTTCAATCGCGTATAACTTAACTTTAAACTATCGTATGAAAATAAATAAGGTATTTCTTGACAGATATATTATT
>MQRK01234711.1:0-11239 GCA_001938485.1 Girardia tigrina
ATTAAAAAAATGAAAAATAAAAAAAATTTAAAAATATGAAAAACAATAAATAATCTAAAAATATGGAACGCTTCACGATTTTGCGTGTCATCCTTGCGCAGGGGCCATGCTAATCTTCTCTGTATCGTTCCAATTTTATTATATGAGGAGCCGAAGCTCCTCATTATAATTGCGTCTTACCGACTGACCTGTACACAATTGATAAATTTTTGTACAATGGTCTACGAAAATGTGAGAAAATCATATCAACGATGTCATTATTTACCAATCTTAACTTAACCCTATTTAACTTATATCAACATTAATAGAAAAATAAAGTCACCTCACTCAAAGTCCCTTTCTTCTAAAGATTTTTAAAAAAATCGATAAATGTATGCCGAGCCCCTTTTTCTAAATACATTTCATTCTAATTACATTTTATACTTTCTATTATCACTTGCCTTACTATTTATATTAATTTCATTTTCAGATTTATTTATTATTTTATTATAGCGCACTATACTATAGCAAACCTTTTCTTTATAGGCCAAAAATCTGAAATACGCGAGGATTCTGACATCTCATGTTTTTACTTACATTATTTTTTTACCATAAATTCTAAACTTCTTAGATTACATATATCGGTGTCAAATAGTTAAATTTCATTAATTATGATAATAAATGAAGAATTTTTTTAATATTAAAAAAGTTATTGCTTTGAAAAACAGATATTATGTAAATTATTTAAATTTAATTTCCTGACGCTGCCAAATATTAATATATTTATTTATGTTATTTTCAATATTATCATTTATATGATGATTGATTTTTTTATTTCATGGGATTTATGTATTTCATTTTACTATTTGGTTTTTAGCAAAATATCAACTGTTGAAATCTTTCTTCCGGATTTTTCAATATCTCGTGAAATTTATTTATCAAATTGGTGATGAATTGTACTAAGATATATGCTTGTGATATGATGGACTGAAATGATAGTGAGCAAATGTCAGTGGTGTGAGCGTTCATCGCGTATAATGAAGTTTTGCCTACATCATAGACAATCAGGTTTTATTAAACGAATTCAGCATAGTCTACTACGACGAAATCTTTCATATTTGATAATAAATCACTTTGATAACAAATGTCTTTGTGAAAGAAAATTTTCGTAAAAATTTTTTAATTTTTATTTATTATATATTCTTTGTTTTTTATTATAATTAAAAATATGTACTTTGGATTTCAGAAAAAAATTATTTTCTCTTTACGGCATTCAAAAATTTTTCAACATTAACTGTAAAAAAACTAATCTCTGATGTAAGCACCCAAGTTTCATTTGTATGATGTCAATCGTCCATTGGTAGAGCAAATAAAGGAAAGTAAGAAAGAGTATCTTTCACACTATCAGTATAATTTCTATTATAATATTAATTAATTAACCCATTGCAAAGATTTCTTATCTTTAATTCATTTGTAACCCTAACCGCTTCTCAGTATTATCAATGTTATTCTTTTTATTATTCATATTTGAATAGTGACATAATGAATGCCTTATTTAAATTATATACATATATTTATCATTTATTCACGAAATTTAATAAATTTTAAACCCAATTATATTAATTTTAATATTGGTAAATGTTACTGATTATTCCTGTGTATCTGAATATTATTTTATTATTAATTTTAACATCTTTTAATTTTATTTATAAATAAAAATCTTTTAAAATGAATTTTTTGAAATACAATTTATATTTAATATACATTTTTTTTCATTTTTGAAACCATATTAAAGATATTTGTTTTTTCTTACATTTGTTTTGCCTTAATAATTCTTTGACATAATTTTAGATAACAATACATGATACAGATAAATAAAAATAATTATTTTCGAAAAAAGATTTCATGTTTATTCACAAATTTTTTAGCTGTATTAAATAGAAATGTTTTGCTCTTATTGCTCACCTGCATTCTTATTAGAGTTTTATAATGTTAATTAATTAATTACTATTTAATTACTAATTAAATTACTAATTAATTACTATATAATTAATTACTATTTCGTTGTCAAAAGGAGTTTTCAATTTTTTTGCTGTAATATATTGATCGACTACAAAAGATTCATTAATTAGTAATAATATAATAGATATATTATAAAAATAATAGTTCTTTCCCCTCTGTAAATTTCAAATAAAATTCTGTTGGCCATGCACGGTTTTACCAACAGCAACAATGATTATAAAAAGATTATTTTCCATCTACTAGTTCTTACTTATCATTATTAAAACTATATTTTGAATTATACAAATATTTTACTTATTTGCTTTAATTTAATATTAAAAAAAATAATTTAATATTAAACAAAATTATAATAAATAAATTTTAATTAATATAGATAACTTAAGACAAAATAATTTATTACATTTTCATAAATTATTTTAAGAAGTTTGCACATCAACATTACGCAGCTTACAATATTCATTGTTTTGAAAGAAATTATTTTGGAAAAATAAAACGTATTACAAAAATGAAGTTATTAAATTGAAATAAAACGGTTTTTCATTAAGTTTGGACCATTTCCCAGATGATTTTTAAAATTTAAAAAATAAAAACAAACTTAAAATTTTTTATTGTTTTTAAATGAAATATAAACAATTTTGAATTTTATTAGTGACATTATATTTAAAATGTTTCTCGTGGAAAGCATTTTTTATTAAACTGAATAATAAAGTCAAATAATTCTTATGTTAAAATGCAAGAACTAAGACTTTAGTCTCAAGGAACAAAACTTATAAAGTTTAATTCTGCTCTGCTTCAATGTCGAATTGGTTTTTTACATAAATATTAAATAAATAGTTATTATTTTGTTCACTTTAAATCATTGTGTGAAAGGGTATTATTACTTTATACTATAACCATTTGAAATAATCTTATCTTATTAAAAGCCCAAGTCACTCACTGCCTGCCTTACTGCCTCACTAACGCTGTAAGGTAAATTTTTGAAATGATTTTATAATCAATAAAGAAATGATTGTATATTAATAAATAAATATTAGACTGATATTAGAATGAATGCGATTTTTGTAACCGTAATTTCCTAAATATCATTTTGTCTCGAGATATGATTTTCAAACTTTGCATTAAACAGAAATAAAAACTTTTGTTATACGATTTTTTATACTCGAAACACTGAAATTTTCAATAAAAATGCTTTCAGAAAAAAGTCGCGTGATCTAATAACATTGAACCCCCGGCAAGAGAGGGCCGCGAAGCGGGCCGAGCGCTCTAGTTTTAAAAGATTATGGTATTTCCAAAAATATATTAATACACAAAACAGCTTCAGAAATATATAATAACAAAATTATTAAATTTAATAGCTAACTACAGTCCAACTCGGCTATCTCGAATTTTTTTCCGTCCCGCACGATTCGAGCTAAGCGAGTTTGACTGTATTTGAAACAAAATACAATTTGCAATTTGCTTATTCAATTATTACATTTGTATTCTTTTAGCACATATCATCCTCAATTATTAAATTGAATTATCTTAAAAGAACAGAACAAATTACTTTATGTTTTATAATCTTTACATTAGGTCATGTTAAACTGATATTAATTACTGTTATAATATTTTATGAATTATTTTTTTTAATATTTGGTAAGTGATATTTCTTATTTTAAATGTAAAATACCTCATTAAAGTTAATTATATTTTTTTTAATGTTTCCAAAAGTTACAGACATTTTGAGAATTAATCATTATGTTTACGCTAAACAAAAAATAAATGTTTTCAAATTTTTGATTTTTATTATTTTACTAAAAAGATGATACGATTAATTTTATTTCCCGTCGCACGGGTGAGGAGAAAACGAATGTAAAAGATGGACGTTATTGCCGAGCAAGCTCTTTTACTAAAATCATTAACTTTTACTTCTCAAATAATCGTATTTAACAGCTTACTTACAACTTCATTAGATTTATGATTATGACAAAATATATTGATTAGAGCCACTTCATTAATTAATAGAATTTAGCACTTTTTGACAATATTAATGTTTCCGTTGTGCTAAATGAAGTTATACTTTTGATTTTTTAAAAATCTACATACAACGAATAACCACTAACAATTTATTCAAAAATGATTTTATTACATTTAGAAAAATGACACAAAACATTGTCCCAACCATTTGATAAATTGTCACAACCATCTGATAAATTGTCAGAACCATCTGATAAATTGTCACAACCATCTGATAAATTGTCACAACCATCTGATAAATTGTCACAACCATCTGATAAATTGTCACAACTGTATGAATGAAGCTGTTAAATAAATTTAAATAACCCTAACCTAACACTTATAAAATTCCATTACAATTTTCTGTTATAAATTATTAAAAATATGATTAAATGATTTTAATTATTTTTAAAATAATATTTAATATTATTTAACAAATAATCAAAAAACATGCCTAAAGTTATATTAAAATATAAATAGTATTACAATTTTATTTCTTATAACGTATTACGATTAATTACACTTTTAAAATTATCTGATTTTAAAATTAACGGATTTTAAAATTATCTTTTGATCGCCGGCCAACTGCGTCATTGTACGCAAAATTACGGGTTTCAATTATCGGATACAACTATCAATAACTTTATAGGAATATGAGTAATATCGGACATAAATTATTGCTTCTCAACATGTATTACACACGGGAATAAATGTTATAATCCATGTACAAATCTTCAAATTGTAAGGGTCAACTCAACAGTAATAATAATTCAGAATAATTTTGTTTATTTTCAAACGTACATTTTATATTGTGAGGATTATTTAAATTGTATGAATGTAGTCAGGTTGTATGTTGAAATTAGTGTGTTGAAAATAGAATGGTGATTCTCACACCCATATGGAAATTGTTTGAATACTCATCATAAAAAATAGAAAATCTGTTAATAAAAATTATTAATTATAAATTTTAATTCTGAATCTAATTTGTTAAAATTAAATCTAAACATTTTAAAAAAGTACATATTAAATTATATGAAAATTTTAAATTACATTAAAAATAAATAATACATTCTAAAATTATTTTAAATCTTTTTAATTTAAAATTAAATTAAAACGTTTTTAATTATTAGGAATCAAAGAAAATACCAATCATCCATTTGCGTCGGAAAGGCACAATCAGACATTACACAACTGCACAATATCATCACCCAATGCAAAACGTTCCTCACATTTATAATTAAATCAGCGAATTTTAGGTTGCCAAAAATTTTGGTAAAAATATCAGTCAGTAAGCAGTCATTATAATGAGGACCTTCGGTTCCTCATCTAATAAAATTGGAACGAAAATTAAAATTGTGAAGCGGATATATTTTTACATTCTTTTTATTAGCTTACTTTCTATATAGATATATAGGTATCCATGGAATTTAGAAATCTGTTTGGAACAGAAAATTGTTCATTTTTTGGAGTTTTAATTATTAAAAATTATCTTTAATTCAATTATTCACTTTTTAAAACACAAATCTTAAATCTTTATCTTTAATCGTAAATCTCTTTTCTTAATTCTTTAATCAATAATCTTTAATCAATAATTCTTAATCAATAATCTTTTATCTTTTGATCTGACTCCAATTATTCAGAAAGGTCTTCCAACATAAATATATGAATAATGAACACTAATTCTTTTATCAAACTTTATTTCAAATAACAAATATCAACAAGTCACAAATAATAATAATAATTCAATTCTTTGATGACAGAATACAAATACAATCAATATTTCGTGCGAGTTAACAGATTACAGTAAAAACTGTGAATCTCCCAAAACGAACGATGCTTTGATTTAAACTTAAAACTTTTCTATAAACCTTGTTCTCCCATACAGGGTACTACATGTTTTATTCAACTTTGAAAAATATAAAGTAAATATTAATAATAACTCTACTTACGAACAATTCTCTTCAGTTAAAATTTCTTGCAAATATTTTTGGGCAAACTAAAACTGAATTTGATGTTGTTTATATAGTAATTTTCCTCAGCCTTGAAAATTGATGAGATAAAACAAAGAGTAAAACGTTTATAATTTTTGATGAAGTAAAACAAATATTTTTAATTTTAATTCCAAGTTTTGTTAGACTAAATTATTATTAATTATTTTATTTGAAGTTAATAATTTTACTAAAAGAATTATTTAAAAATTTCCTATATAAAATTTTATCAAAAGTGTTCACATGTATTTTTTCAGAACCCTAACACATTGACCAAATATTTGTCCAAATTTTGGGTAAAAAGATATTATTTGAATAATTAAATTAAATAAAAACTCTAAATAAAGTAAATTAAATAAATAATTATATTAAAAAATAATCATTCAAGAATATAGTAATTTAATAATTAAAACACCATTTTTGAATGGTTTTGTGATGAAATATTTTTTTCATATTTTGAGTTTAGTTGCCTTTCTTCTTGTCGCGTGAAACGATTGCCGATCGAACCATTTCTGATTACATAATGAATCGAGTGATTTTCCTTTGTTTCATTTCAATGGACCAACCAAATTTGAGTGTCTCTGTTTTACGGTCTCTGTATGGTTCATATTTGCGTGTGCTTGTAATGTGTTTGTAAATAATTAATTGTGATTGGTACATGCATGTGGTGAATGTGTGGATTATTTAATTTTTACAATTTTTCAAACAAAATCAATGTTGTCAAATTCAAATTTTTTGATTATATATAATATTTGAAATTATTTGTTTTCTATGAAAAATGATTTTGTCTTTTTTTTCTTTTCAAAAAAGAATCAGATATACGTGAATATTCTGATGAATTTATTGAATTATATCAAAGAACTTTACATAAAACCGATTATAAAATATCCTTTAATGATTACATTAAATTTCTGTTGAAGCATAACCTTCAAAGAGTCCGAACAATCAGCTCGAGAAAATAAATTTTACCCATGTACAGCAAATAGTCTATTCCTCACTGATTAAAAAATCATTTTGCGATGTTAAACTCTTAAAACTAATAATGGAAAGAAAACCCAAACCCACTAGAAAAGGTCACGGCCAGGGATCCCCTTTAGGATTTTCGTATCCAATATTTTTGAAGGATTTTTACTCAATCAATTTTCTCAAAATCAATTTCATTGATCAAAATAAAAACCGTTAGCACCAATAAACTTTTGCCAACGTTGAACAAGTTTATTTATTCTGGTTGCATAAAATTCTGGCTTTCAGGAGGTGATGAATTTTGAAGTATTTCTCCTGGAGACGTATGATTTATGTCTGAGCGTAGTAGTGAGAAGAAGAGGCCCCTTCCTATTGACTAATGCTGGTTGTTGTTGTAGGAGTTTCTAGTTCATTTTGACAATTTCATGACAGTAACTCTTTGCCGTAATTGTTTCTCCTGGATTTAGGAAGCTAACTAACCCTTGTGGAGCTTGATCGTGGTCCAACCATTGAGAAGACCGTCTCCGATTGTCTTAGAGAATCCACTTTTCATCGCACGTTACAATTCGGTCTAGAAGTGGATCATTCTTGTTTTACAGAAGAAGTGAAGACGATACCTCAAAACGACGCATTATTTGATTGTCATTTTATTTGTCTGGAATCCATTTATCCTGTTTTTCGACTTTGTAATGTCAGGCAGATGGTTTGAAATTGTTCTTATAGTGACACCTAGTTGCTCTGCAAGCTCTCGAACTGTTGTGCATGGATTTGCTTCTACTGGAGCCTTTAAATTTTCTTCTTCAAGAGCAGGTGTCCTTCAACGGCCATCATTATCTTTGAGGGTCTCATCTCCTTCTTGAAATTTTTTGAACCAACGTTGTAACATACGTTAGTTTGTGGTTCCATCGCCAAATGCACCGTTGATATTACGGGTGGACTCCGATGCTTTATGGCCAAGTGTGGAATTCATATTAGGTTGGTCGAAAAATAATGGCTGTTTTGGGACACAAACTTCAAAAACGTGCAAATTCACAGAAAAAAAGTTTATTAATCAAAGTATTAACCGTTGGCATCAATACATTTTTGCCAACAAAAAACAAATTGTTTTATTCCATCAGCATAAAATGCATCAGTTCTCGAAGTGATGAATTCTTGGAAGGCATTTTGAGCATCATTTGGTTTTTGAAATTTTTTTCACGTAGGAAGTTGTACAAATGCCTGTAAAAGTAGAAGTCCGTTGGCGAGAGATCTGGTGATTATGGTGGATGAAGCAGGGTTTCATAGCCCAAATCATTAAGCTTTTGAAGAGTCACTTTTGAAATGTGAGGTCTAGCGTTATCATGAAGAAGGATTGGACTTTTTCGATTGACCAATCCCGGACAAAATGTTTTCAATTTTTTATGCATTTCATCAATTTCATGACACTATCTCTCCATTGTGATTGTTTCACCTGGATTCAAGAAACTATAGTGGATGATTCGAGCATCACACCACCAAACTGTCACCATAACCTTACGGGGTGTTAGTTTCGGTTTTGGAAAGTGTTTCGGTACCTCATCTTTGTTCAACCACTGTGCAGATCGATTTTTAGATCGGCCAATCATGGTTCATCTATTTATAGATGAAAAACCTCTTCCGACTGGCGACAATTATGAACAGAATGAGAACTGGCCCATCGTGTAATCGAGGACTTTGAGGAACGAATGCTGCTGGAGTTTTAAATAAGTCAGAGTTCATTTTATTTCCTTTCCATTTTTTTCGATATTAATCGATTTTTCACGGCGAAGAATCCTGCGTTTTCGGTGGAATTTCTGTTGTAAATGAAAGAAAATGATTTGTAAATATGTTTCACTTCGCCCTGTTGACCGGAATTATTTCCGTCAATTACATTGACAATATCTCTCGGTCTTATTTCATTATTTTCAGCGTCTAATCCGCAAGCTCTATTGGAGTTTTTTATTTTCGTAAACTGCTGGAGGTATTTAAAGAGATAATCTTATTCGATGTCGTGAGAACATTCATTTTATTCTTTTCGAATTTGACAACAACACCAACCGTTGTGGGATAGATTTGAATCATATCTCCAATTTGGAAATTGCCAGAACTATTGACGCCAGTGGATCCTTGATTACATAACTGTAGATATCTCGGATGGACTTTAAACTGGGTCATGCTCATATCGCTCATTACGACGGTAATTTGTAAATCATATGCCACAACCATTTCAGTTTCGCCTTCATGTTTGCCTTGAATTACTTTTACATGATTACCCGGGAAAAAGATTTTTCTCAATTCATCCGGTTGAAAATACATGGGTTCTTTTAAATCGTTTTCCATTGGAAGAACAGATATATTTTTTCTATCAACAGATATAATTTTCCCTCGTAACTCTTTAAGGAAACCTTTACAAACCTCAATTGTGTCTCCGACTGCCAGTAAATTATCCATTTCCTCTAAACTCTTTTTAACAGCAGTTGCAACATTAACACTGTTAGGATTTTCATTGAATTTCTCCAATTCATGCACTTCTGGTTTCACTTTCTCAGAAATAATGTCATTTTGAACGATTTATACAGAAAACCCTTTTCATCAAATTCATTGGATTTAAAGACAAATTTGTCGCCATTTTTTGTAAAATCAATACCTAACTCAGCAATCTTTTTTCTACTTAACAAAGCTTGATTCGGTCGAGTGAAACGAGATTTATTATTACCATCTTTGATTTTTTTTTAAAATCGATTCTTGGTACCAGTTGAATATAGACCAGATTTTGAGCGTCTTCTATATCAATCACTTTTGCTAAATCGCCTTTATAAAGACCCTTTGCAATTCCCACCCATTGACCTGATTGGAGTTTCTTGAAACTTTTAAGGACTTTCATAAAGTCAGTCATTTCATTAATCGATACCATTTTTATTTTATTAATACCCCATGACAAATTCCTTAAATCTTCAATTGCCTTTTTTACATGAGTTACTTTAAAAGCTTGAATATATATGAACCCCTGAACATTATCCTTAGAAAAACACGATTTGATGAGTAAAGGAGTGCTGGTATATTGAGCATATATGAATTTATTCATAAGCGTCAAAACCGAATTTTTTTTCTTCTCCTCTAGTACAAGATATTTGCCACAAATAGGGATCTTTAACTCCAGGTTAACACTTCTGTTGGCAAATTGCTGATGCCATTGTGTTACCAGTTCCAAAATCATCTACATCGTTTTCTTCATATCTATTTCGGTAATATTCCTCGATTTCTTCGTCATTTTGAAAATGCAATTATTTAACTCTCTTCTATTATCGTATTGCAAATGCTCGATCGCATCTTGCACTTCAGCCTCATCGTCGGGATGATCAATCAAATCGTCATCATCGAAATCTTCATACTCTTCTTCGTCGTCATCTTCATCAACGACTGCTTCATCTAAAATCAAGTTTCCTAAATTCTTTCTTCGTTTTGAATGTTTTGTTTCTTCTTCATCCTCTTCCTCATCCTTCTTCCTCATCCTTTCTTCACATATTCATCACCCGATGAATCTGACATGACAGCATCAATTTAAATTGACCAATTTAAACAAATCATTTGCAATGAATCGATCGCCGTTCCGTACACTTGCATTTCTCGATAAATGTTTGAGTTTTCCCGTAGATTTCCGAAAGAAAATCATCTTATCGACATAACCAATCGATCAGTTAAACGAACTGACAGAGCCTTCATAATCGAAATAACGGAGCGGCGCAACACCGACGAGAAACCCAAGAACTCGACAATCGCTCAAAATTATTTTCCAGGTGCTTTAAATCATTCTTTTATCGTGCAACAACGACATTATTTTTTAAACAACTTAATATTTAATTAATTAATTAAAAAGAAAATAGTAATTTTCTCTTCTAAAAAAGATAAAAATTATGTTTACTAAGTACATAAAAGTGCATAAAGAATGAATATGAAAAAAAAATTTTCATTTACTATTTTAAAGTAAATTAGTACATAACATTATGAAAACTTTTATATTTTTTGAAATTAAAAGGATAACTCCGAAGAAAGCAGTTTGTATAATGTGGAAAGTATTACATGACAGAAAAAAGAAAAGCAATCAGTTTAAATGCTGAAAATTTTCAGTAATATGCTTTAAAATAATAATAGACCAAACGAAATTGTGGCCTTATTAGACATATTAGGTGTACAAGTATGAAATGCGGATTTCAGAAAACGGATTGTGCACAATGCAAAAAGTAGGTCAATGGTTAGGCAATGATGTCATAATATTGAGTAATTATGTAGTGTCT
>MQRK01234714.1:11512-28262 GCA_001938485.1 Girardia tigrina
ATATATATATATATATATATATATATATATGAAACATTTAAATAGACACAAATAATTTTTTAATCAAAAGCATTATTTATATTAAAGGTATAACAAAAAAATTATTAATAAATAAATGAGCAATAATTATTAATAAAATAAATTTTCTGTACAACAACCCTAACAATATCCTTTGGATCTGCTGAGATATAAATTGTTGGACTTGCAAATTTCTTTATCGTCTCTCTTTTGATCTCGAGCATTTTCTTCGGCATTATTCTTGAACATTGATCCAGATATTTCTTTAAAACTTATAGTTTTTAATAAAGTTAAATGAAATTCTTTTTTATTTATTTACAAAATTATTGATTCGCCAGTATCGCAAAAATCATCGTCTGCGATACAAAATGTGTGTCATCATCTTTCTTGTGACATTATTGAATACTTCTTCAAATTTTCTCAATTCCACGATATATTTTCACCGTACATCAAGATTTGACCATTGTTTTCGCCATAATTCACCAGTTTCTCCTTCTCATCGTCCCGATCGTGATATGCATTCTTTTATGTTAAAAAATGCTTTAACTATTACTCCAACTTGAACGTCATCTCGTTACCATGCAACTTAATTTTCTTAGTAGTGAATGCTTCGTCGCATTGGCTTATCGGAATTTGTATTGGATCAAGCGTATAGATCGGTTTAAATTGTGTCGAATGTTCCTTCATAATTGAATGCACTTTCCACATATTTGACTATACACTCTCCTGCTTCAGTGTATATAAATTGTGATTCCTGATCCACATTTAGTGTTTTATCCGCAAATGTTTCAATACTAATCGGACTTGATTCTGGGCATTCTTCTATATCGATGTTGTGACACAAAATTATAATCGGTATTTATAAATATTCAATATATATTAAAATCCGATATTTCTTATTTATAATTACAAATTTTCTCAGTCAAATTCTCATACAAATCAAATGATTTTTTTAATGCAAATTAAAATCTTTATCAAAGTTGGTTTTTGTTTAAATACTCAGACTTTATTGATAAATGCCAGTGTTGTAAATAAATTTTATTAAATCTCTTACAATTTTTCAAATTATTTTTCGAGTTTTATATCGCGCTCCTCTACCGCTTCTACCACAAATCCGATCCGATGATCGTCCAATCGAATCTCATCGCCAATTGTAAAATCATCGAAATCCTTTCCGTTCTCATTGAAAGGTAAGAAATAAGAAAAAAACCATATTATTTTATTAATATTACTTTATTCATTATTTTAGTTTTTTTATACATATATATATATATATATATATATATATACATTTTTTTACAAGAGACTCTCCAACCGACAGTGATTAATCTGCTTCTTCAATCTGGCATAAGGAACGCGTTGATCTCAATATTGTTTTACCTTTCAGATTGAGAGCGACAACTCGGATCTCTCCATCTTTACCAGGAAATATTTCGGAAATCCTAGCTAATGGCCATTTTCCATTTTTCTTTTCACCTTCTAATAGCCAGACTAATTCTACAACTTTAGGTTTTCTGTCCGTTGTCCACCACTTACTCCTTCCTCGCCAAGATGTAATTATTTCGTTTTTTCCATCGATTCCATATCTGTGATGTTAGTTGTTTCACATATTTCCATCTCGATCTCAGATTTCCGCGTTCTTTAAGATTCAACTCATCCACAACAGCTTGATAACCTACACGCAGAAAATGATTTTGAGATAATGTTTCTTCACTTTGTTCATCATTGGATTCAACTAATAAAGGACGTTGGTTGAGTATTCCTTCCACTTGAATCATTACGGTTAATAATTGTTCATCCGTCACGTCGGCACCAGGCAATATCTTATATAATGCATTCTTCATGCTTTTAATTAGAGTCTAATATATTCCACTGATATACGGAGATGCTGGTGGGTTGAACCGCCACTCAATTTTGTTCTTGGATAATTCGAGTTTCACCGTCTGATTATTGAAATGAATTTCTTCAATTTAATTGGATGCACCCACAAAATTCGTTCCATAGTCTGATATGACTAACTGCGGCATTCCCTGTCTAGAGATACAACGCTGAAAGCATCTCAAGAAGGAATCTGTTTCTAAGTTCATCGCTAATTCGAGATGAATGGCTCTTGTCAACAGACAGGTGAATAGACAAATATATCTCTTTTTTCTTATTTTTTCCTCGTCCTTGAATCATTCTGAAAGGTCCGGCATAATCAACTCCCACTTTAACAAAAGCTCCCAAAGGTTCTTGAACTCTGTAAATAGGAATAGGGGCCATTTTATATTTGAATGTTTCAACCCCTGCTCGTCGACACTTCATACATTCTCTATTTCGTGTCTTTATTATTTGTCTCAGCCCAGGAGCCCATATTCTCTTTGATAATTATACGTATAAGAAATTAACTCCGCCACAATTTTGAAATTTGGTGTTCCGTGTCTATTATCAATTTTAATATGATACTTCCTTTTGCCAGTATTATAGGAAATTTTGTTTCATACTGAACAAAATCAGAGAACGAAATGTGGGTATTAGCTCTCTTTACTCCTTCATGATCTAAAAATGGATTCATAAATTTCAACACTTTTTCCTTGAGTTTTTTTCCAGTTAATAAACTCTTCATATCCTACTCGAAGTTTCTTTTCTGATCCATGATTATTAGTGTTGTTTCCGCTTTTTGTAATTCACTTTCATTAAGTTCCTTCAATTCGCGTTGAAATGCGGGTATTAGACAATCGTCCATATATGTTGAGTGCTCAATTACTTCTGCTACTCTTGCAAATTTTTCCAATACTTCTTAGCATTAACTCGCGTTACGCATTGAGCAAGAAAATGAGATGCAGATGCTCCGAATACTACTCGTTGAAATTCATATTCTTTTATTTGATTATTTTTTAACCAAATGAATCGATGAAATTTCCTATCTTCTTTCACCAACCTTATTTGCAAATACATCTCTGCAATATCACAGACCAAGGCTATAGCGTGTCTTCTAAATCTCAACATTATTTTTATTAAATCACCTTGTAATTTTACACCCGTGTTAATCATGTCGTTGAAACAGATTTCTTTAGTCTTTGCTGCCGCGTCAAAAACAATCCGCACTTTTGTAGTACTTTTAGTCATTTTAACTACTGGGAAGTGTGGTAAATAGTACGCGGCTTTCTCATCTTTACATACATCTACCTCTCTTATATATCCCTTTTCTTTATGATCCCTTAGGATCTCACTATTCAATTCCCTAAGTTTATCATCTGTCACGACCCTTCTGAGTACAAACATTTTTGAAAGCTCTTGAGCCCCCAGTGGCTATTAAGGGTCAGCCACAACCCAACGTCGATTTTGACATTCACTTGTATTTATTTACATACTGGGTCGGACGTCTCTTCTCGCTCGACATCTGCCTGGCAGTTCCGAGTTTGAAGGACCTTCGGGTTCTGATGAAGACGGGATGGGCTATAGGCCGCCCACCTAGCAGAGCGTCGCTCGGGGATGACTTAAAACTATACCTAGGATTATTATCTTTGTGTGAGGTAAAACTTTATATTATACTGATAATATTTCTGTATTCCTGTGCGTTAAAATATATAAATTATCGTGATTCGATATCACCATATAGCAGATCAGCATCTCTCAATTAGTTATAAGTCAGTACTGTAGTGCCCTACTTATTTTGTTTTTTTTTTTTGGTTATGTGTGTATGTGATTTTTTGTAAATGTATTGTACTATACAGGTCTGTGTTATGGTGAATGTTTGTAACTATTTTATTCGTGATTTTATTATTTTTATTTTTTTTTATCATTATTTTTCCGAAGACTGTTTTGTTTATTTTTATGGATACTTATCCGAAAATATTAAAGCTATCAAAAAAAACGAAACATTCGTTTGAGAAGAAGTTTAAAAGAAGCATACGAAAGTGGAAGAATCAAAGTAAGTTTTATTAATAGCAGAAAACTTTCGTAGTTAAGTCAGAACGAAGATTTTAGTGATGACGCAAGGGTACTAAATACAAAAAAAGTGTCCATCTATATGAAATTCAAAGTATTCGCGCTACACTGAAAACAATTCAAAATATTCGTTACAGAAAAAATATATATCGAGCAGCTACGAGACTGACACAAGATATACCAATGTATCCGGATTGGACTTATCAAAATGAAAATATTAAAACTGAAATCAATATAAATATTGATAACATTAAAAAAAATAATAAAATAAAAAAATTTGAAAATAATCAATAGAAAGAATTAGTTGCCAAACAATTTCTTTCCTTGAGCGATTTATCATTTTCGACTGTAATTGTTTGGAATTTTATCAAGAATATTATTGTTGAACTGGCGTATTAATTCCACAGTCAAAGGAACAAAGTGAAGCAAAACTAACAGTTCAATTTCTTTCCTTGAGCGATTTATCATTTTCGACTGTAATTGTTTGGAATTTTATCAAGAATATTATTGTTGAACTGGCGTATTAATTCCACAGTCAAAGGAACAAAGTGAAGCAAAACTAACAGTTCAATTTATCAAAAACAATCCGACCAATTAACTTGATCAAGTCTCACATAATTCACTGAATAAGAATTTGTATCAAAATCCTACAATACCAAAAAGTGACATTTATTTTTGTTACGTGTTATTACATTATCTTGTTTACCATTTTTTTGTATAAATAAAAACTGTAAGAGCAATTTCAAGTTCACAACAGCTGAACTTTACTTTGCTCTTACAAGTACCTCATCGATCAACTATCGACAACAGACATCTCACATCTTTGTGATCAAACGCGTTTACTAGCAAAGTTGGTTCCTAAAATTTCGTTACTGATAAATTCACTAAGCTATAAATTTTTAAGAGCATGGTCACTACTTAAGCAGGATTACTGATTCGATCCTCATAATTCGATAAAGTTTAGAGAAAGTCCAGTTATTAATTTGTTAATTTACACAATTTACGTATTCGAAATTCTAAACTCGAACTGGTTATAAAATTATCACTTAGCTCAAAACATGAGACTATAATAAATCGCAACCATTATTATCTGGTTCAAAATTAGAATAAACTATTAACGATAAAATTTAACAACAATAAATTCAATTTAGGATTTTATTCGACAGGACTTTCTTCAACTTCAGTATTAGAATATTTCGTAATTTTGTGACAGAATTATTAACTAAATTCCCCGTTTATGAGCTTATAATAGCGAAATTATATGTAAATATCTCTAAAAGATTCTCAGTATATTATATCTTCGTGCAATTCTATCATTAAAACAGGTCAATTCCGTATTAAGCTATCATATAATGCCTAAAACGATTCTCAATTAATTATTCACCACTCATAAAATCATAAAGTAACCAAATCAATTAAAATTAGATTATTAAATAAGCTATCGTTAAATAAATTTTAAGATTAAATGGACTCGGATCATATTTGTTTAACCGTTTCAATTCGGTTAACGACTTTAGATGATAATTTCGAATGTTATTCGCCTTTAAAGCGGTTATAGATGAATTTCGCCTAAAGAAAATATTCGATGGGATACTGAGAGACCCCTTGGATAGAAGTAGTTTTAATTTTAACTTATTATTTGTTACGTTCGATTTCATTAAAATTCACTAGGTCAACCTAAGGCAAACTAAATTCTAGGCTAAACTAAAGCTAGGATAAGTTATACATCAGATAAATTTTAAGGACCTAAAATGAATTAAACTAGTATTTACAAAATTTTATTCGTTTAGTAACAATTTTGCTTGTCGGCTTTCGCCCTGTTAAACTGGATCGTAAGATTCGCTTGATTCGAGCATTTCACTCAGTGCTATTGACCTCACGTCAATAATAACTAATTGTAACTCGGCTCGGAGGGCATTATTGTTCTCATCCACCTCGGGTTTTTGGGAGAATTCCAGAGTATTTTCTAAGCGCTCAATAAGTCGATCCACAACACTGGATGTCATAATGNGGCGACGACCGGCGGCAACTGTGCGATTTACTTTCCTAGACTCTTAATCGTGGTAACAGAAAAACATAGGTTAATTAATAATAAATGAAAAGGCAGTTTAACATAGTAAAATTATATTCGGATTCATTAAAAGACAAAATAAAACATGAACAAAAATTACTCAATCTGCTATCCGGAGGATTGTTCTGTTAGTATCGGTTCAAAACTTCGTCACAAGTATCGAATAGTCGCAAATTACGTTCGGGAGTTTCGTTTCGAGAGTAGTGCAAATTGTAATTGTAGTAACCGCAATGCTCGTTCCGTTCGTGTTCGTAATTGTTGTCGTCAAATTGTCGAAAACGTTCAAATCGTGATAATTATCAAAATTGTTGTTAATAATGTTCTTAAAATGCGTTCAAATGTTCTTGAATTTGTTTTTAAATGTTGTTAATGTTCAAACAAATGACGAAATGATCGTTGGTTATATAGAGTTGAAAAGACACCCTTCCTTTCTGTTTGGACCAATCGACTTATGCCAGGCAAGTGTCTGGAATCTTCTACGACGTTGGTTGGTCAATCCGGGTAAGTGTGTCTTGATAAAATTTTTTTTAATTTTTAAAATTTTTGTTATATTATAGGTTTCTTGCCTGTGTGCCGTGACACACTTTCAAATTCCGAAGTTCACATGCGGCCGCGTCACCGATGACTCGGATAAAATTGTCGGGTGATTGTTGACTCATGGTAAGTTTTTAATTGGGCTTTGTTTTGGTTAATTAATTTTCTAATTTTTAAAAGGTAATAACTTCTTTGGGGAGTGTATCCGGATCCCGTGGATCTCGTCCAAGGATCGGCCTCACAAGGACCTATTGGGGGAGGGTCGGATGACCTCCTAACTACAATGGATAGTCCTACAGGTAACTTTATTGGTTTCGGGCTCACTGTTAATTGATTTTTCTTTTTCAGGGTCTATAACCCCTCTTCTAATCTTCGCGACGTTGTGATACTTGCTAACTGAACCAAAATAATGTATTGCGCTTATTAGTAAATATATTTTTCTATTAGCGTCTTTTTTCTTTTTGGTGTTGTCTGTTTTAGTCAATTTTGTAAACATTTCTGGTGATAAATTTGCTTAAAATTTCTATCTAATGGGTTCTGGACCGTAACACATTGCTTGAGAGATATCACAGATTTTTCGACCTCCAGAATTAATTTACTAAACAGTCGAAAGGAGGCAGAAAAATCTCTCATTCTACTTTTATTATTTAGAATTCTTTTACTTGATTCGAGACAATGACCCTTTGTAATTATTCGGATAACACTTTCCCCATTTATTATTGTTTGAGAGATATTATTCCCTGTTAATTTCACTTTGAAATCATTGCTTCCTTTTGTTACCGTAGAAATAATATCTCTCTTCTCCTTTTGGGTTATACTTATCCGCTCAATTACTCTGGGTTCACTATCTCTTTCACTTGAATGGTAATTATTATTAATATTATTATTATTAGTATCTTCATTATAATTTTTATTATTATTTTTGTAATAATTAGTATTATTACATTTATTACCATTCAAATTTCCTTTTAAAATTAATTCCGAATTTTTGGAGATTTTTAACATATATTTTTTAATCGATGTCGTATTAACCAATTCAATAATATTTATTTTTGGAAAATTATTTTTTAAATTATTTTTATTGTCCCATATGATTTTTTTTATTATTTTAATACAACTAAATTTAAACAATTTAGTAAGTATTATTTTTGATTTTATTACATTTTTTGTAATTTTTATTAAATTTTTTTAATTAATTTTATCATAAAAAAATCAATAATATTTAACAATGTATTTTTTAAATTATTCTTTAAAAAATTTTTATTCTTAAACAAAACCCTTAAATGCAAATACTCTCAAGAAAATGCAATTCTTACATTCCTGATCGTCTTCCAGGTCATCGTCCTGGTGTGGTCGCCAATTGGTTCCGCGTAGCGCGCTCAATCAAGAATTATAGTCCTCAAGAGGACTGTTTCTCGTTCTCTTTCTTTGGCATTATTCGATGGAAGAATTGAAGGAACTTTCTGAAAGTGAATTACAAAAAGCGAAAACAAAACTAATAATCATGGATCAGAAAAGAAACTTCGAGCAGGATATGAAGAGTTTATTAACTGGAAAAGAACTCAAGGAAAAAAAGTTGAAATTTATGAATCCATTTCTAGATCATGAAGGAGTAATTAGAGCTAATACCCGCATTTTGTTCTCTGATTTTGTTCAGTATGAAACAAAATTTCCTATAATACTGGCAAAAGGAAGTATCATATTAAAATTGATAATAGACGCGGTGCACCAGAAATTTCAACATTGTAGCGGAGTTAATTTCTTATACGTAGAATTATCAAAGAGAATATGGGCTCCTGGGCTGAGACAAATAATAAATACACGAAATAGAGAATGTATGAAGTGTCGACGAGCAAGGGCTGAAACATTCAAATGATCAATGACACTGAAGAAATAGTGCGAACAGAAAGAGTATCTTCAATGATAAAGGGGATTGGACTACATGAGACGTTTAAATTCCAGCCACTAGTTGTTAAAAAAAGTGATTGATCGAGTGACTATAATAAATTAGGAAAAAGAATCAAAGAATTGGAGACATTTACGGGACATACATTTCACAAAAATAAATAAAGATGAAATCGTACAAGTTTTAATCGGGTTAGATTATCCGTATTTGTATAGCTCTTTGGAGGAAAAAAATTGGTGATATCTCTCATCCAATAATAATAAGATGTTCCTAATATCCTTGATTAAAAAATGAAAAAGATCCTTAATTCCTTTTTATTAATTTATTTGTTTATTAATCTATTTTTTCCTCAGTCTATTTCTTTACAAAATATTTTTTAGATTTTAGCATTTAATATCCTTCTAACTCTCCATATACTGCATCATCCTCAAATAGCCACTGTGTGTCCACTCAAAGGCTTTCTGAGATTGATTGCTTCTTTTTTCCACTGAACCTTTTCCCCATCTGTATTTCTTCCCTCCTGATCTGTTTGATTTTCTCGTACTCCTCTGAAGTTTACGTCTTACTGTGTAAAGTAAGCCTTTTACTCTCGATAATATCTACGGGATGTGGGAGTCCAATGCCCAGGGTGTCTATAGGTATTTTTTTCAATCTTATGTTTCTTCCTAACTATGCGGTTGCATAAGTTATGAAGGGTATGCAACTTATTAATGTTCTTATCCGAATTTCTCCAGCTTTCACCGCCGTAGTAGACTACGGAGAATATGCATGCGCTAATAACCTTCTCTTTATTTCTCAATGAGAAATTGAGACTGAGAAATTCAAATACTCAGTTTACAGTTCTTCAGCACTGGTCTTAGGTCCCTGATCTTCTGGGTTCCTTTCTTGATTCTTTCCTTCACTTCCGCGTCCACGTTTCCTGCTGAAGAGATCCTAGGTAACTAAAGCTAGAGACCCACTTAATATAGGCTTCAAGCTGGTTTCTAGCAGTAAGGATCTATGTATCTCCGTTTAGGTTCAAAACTTTGTTTTAACCTATGGTAATTTTGAGACCTAAATCTATAAGGCGTAACAAATTTAGACACGAAACAGAGTTTTGTTGCATACATCTGAACAAACGAGAAAAATAATTTAGTCTCAGAAAATAAAATCTCAGAAATTAAAATTATTTCATTATTTTAAATCTAAGACATTTAAGTCTCAGTATTATTTTTTTAAAATTTATATCTTTAATATAATTTAAAATTTGTAAAATGAAATTTAAAAATAAATAAAAAAATTTACTGAATCTCAAAAAAATAAAAAAATTCCAGTAAATTTTATAAAAAAATTCAAAACTCATGTGAATTTCAGGTGGCACAGCGGTTCACAATACAGTACTGTCCACAAATATTAGTTATCGGTCTAGATGTCCCTTAATTGATTAATTAACTGAATGACAAGTGCGCAAAAGGTATGAGAAAACGCAAGAACTTTCTAATGGCTGGTTGCGTTGTATAGCGGTGACTCTACTATAGTGTACGTAATAGTGAGTGTATATATCTAAGCAAAAAACTGAAGTCATACATAAAGAAAGGTCGCGTCAGTCGAAGTGGTGATAATTCGTGGTGGGTGGGGTAGTGTGTAGTCACATCAATGATCTGAGGAATCGATTCAAGAGAGTGACTCTTAATGATTCTAAATGTCAGATATGTGTAAATCCATATAAAAAGGGAGCACAGTGGGATGTTAATAAAAATGTGATTAAAATAGTGGGGTGATAAAGTGACGAAAGTATGTGATGAAGTATCAAAGAGGGTAGCAAGCGAATAATGAGTGAATATTTGCGCGGCCTTGCATAAAATTTTAAATGAACGAATAGTTTTCATTTATGCTTGTAAATAATACACATTTTGTTACTTAAATTGTTTTTTATTTGACTTTCTAATTTTTACTAAAATTTACTAGAATCTGTCAAAAATTTTGAAATTTGTTAGATGTTAAGAATTGATAAAGAAATTATAATTTTTATTTATAAATAAAAAATTATAAAAGTAAAATTTTGTTTTTTTTATATTAAAAATATAGAAATAATTTTTTGTGTAATTTAGTTTTTTTGAGTTTTATATTGAGTTTTTTTGTGAATTCTGGAAAATACCAGAATTTTTAATTTTTTTGATTGTTTAAATGAAATGTTGCTTGGTATCGTGAGTTTTAGTTTTTGAATATCGTGTATTTTTAATCAATAAACTTTGAATTTGTGTGAAAAATTAATCTTTGAAAATTACTAGAGTAAAGAAAAATCCGGATTGTGTGGATGAGCGTTCTGTTTTGGATCTCAAAGTCGATAATGATAAATTTAATAACGATTCAATATTTGATAATCAGAATTATCTAAAAATCAATTCAAAAAATAATGTTCGTAATTCAGTCAGAGTTAATCGATTATTCTCGCGTTATTTGACGAATAAATTATTGAATAAAAAGACGATTGATGAAGTTTCTATGAATATTAGTGAAAATTCGAAAACGTTTTCTTTAAGCGGCTATGTGAATTACCTTTTGAAAATCTTTGAGATGAATGATTGCAAGTTTTCGGAGGATAAACAATCTCCTAAAAACAGCCCGAGCAACTCTGAAATCACAGAGAAATTGAAAATTCTCAACGAAACAGTTGAATCTGTGTTAATCGAAATAGATGACAGTGTATTGAATGAGATTTTGACAGATTCGAATTGTAAATCTGATACGGTGTTGTCAAAATTCAATCAAGACGATCGATTGTGTGAGGGATCTTCTCTATGGGCCCAGATGCTCCCTTCAGTCGGACAATTCAGAAACAGATTTTTAATTTTATCTAAAATTTACTGGAATTTTTTAATGTTTTTGAGATTTATTAGATTTTTCATTTATTTTTAAAATTTATTTTAAATTTTTTAAAATGTTTTAAAAAAATAACACTGAGACTTAATTTTCAAGGTTTTATTGTCTCCAGGGTGTCGATCTGTTTTCATTATTGAGGGGTGAGGTCGAGATGTTCAAATCGCATTTTTAGTTTGATCATTTTTGCCTCTTGAAATCATCGTGCTAACTAAATCATACAGTACGATTTAACGATTTTGCCTACTGGGCCGTAGACAGAATCCGCAATGTAAAAAAAACCAAATCCAAATACTAACAATTTAATTTTCGTTCAAAAAAGAATTTATAGCAAAGGTCTTGCGACGAAGATCATTTTTCTGAATAAATTCATTAATCAACTCAATTAATTGTAGGTTGTCCACCTCTGGGTATGTTGCAAGGACGAGAAAGTGATTTGTTCTCTCTTGGAGCATGGTGCTTCTCATGCGAGTTTTGATAAGCTTCATTTGGCTGAAAGAATTCTCGCCGGTTGCAGTTGAGTCTGGACAGACCAATTACAATACTGCGAAATCATATGCGTCACTTGGCTGCTGCCAATTCCCTTAATGATTTGCATGGGGTGGTAGTGATGTTTTCCTTTCCAGCAGGTCGAAGGTGCTCCAACCGAAGGGACTCGGCGACCAATCAATGTTTGTCAAATTCTTCTGCATAATAATGGCATACACGATCCAAGTAACATTGCTCCACAGTGTGTCCCTACCAGCTGTCTACAAGAAGTTTCTCTTTGGCTCTCAAGATCGCCATCACCTTGCTCTCTATTCTCTCCTTCTGATTAAACAGAATACAATCGAGCGCTTCAAAATAAGCCATGTGATAATAGTCCTTTTTAGTTGAAAAGTAATGTTGTTTACTTGACTAAAATCGTACAGGTGCCCGGGAATCTTGAGATAGTTTGGGAATGTCACTGTTGAATTCTTCGGATTTATCTAAAGATGACTGTCATACGATTGAGAATCGATCTTCCGTTCGATGCAAAGCTAGCACCATGGGGGCATGACGAACAAGCTGCAATCTGGCACCGGTGGACGTTGCTTCACCTTGAAAAGTGCTGCATAATCGATCAGTGATGTCTAAAAACAGTTTCCAGCCTCAAACCGAGAAAACTCAAATTCTGTGAGTCTTCGTAAAAATCCACTAGCCTTTGAGCTCAGAGAAGTATCCGTGGATGCGTTTTCAATTAGCTGGAGCGCTTCCTCAATCACAAGCAGCATCTAATCAACACGTGCGATTGCGCGGTATGTCACTGTAAACCTTGTTGAACAAGGAGGACGCAGCTGGGTTTTGGGAGACCCTGGAGCCTCTGATACAAAATGAACCAAAGCACATCATTTTGGTGATCCTCGCATAAAAGTTATGAGTTCGTGAATTAATTGAAGGAAGTCACGCATGAAGACACTCTTGAGACAACATCCTGCACTACCAGATTCACGTAGTGCATGTGGCAATGTATTTTGACAACACTTGGAGATATCTCTTGAATTCGATTGGCAACTCCGATTGTCTCAACCTTGGAAAGCTACTACACTGTCAAAACTCACAGTTTTGCAATTCTTCATTTCCAAATTCAGTCGGAGTGAAACATCTTCAATGGACGTGAAAATTATTGCGCTATCACAATGATCAAGTGAGTACATTCCAAAAAACGTTTCTTACACATCAAAGTTATCACTAACTTTTCGAAGGCAGACCGTCAGCTGGTCCTGACTGCTGATGTCTGCTGCTTCACCAGAAATGATCCCCAAATATTTTCTTTTCTTTGTTACTTTTGCGAAGGGGCGAATAATGACAAGGGACATTTTCTGTAGAATTTCTTCCTGGATTCCTCCCGATGTTCCAGTGGTCTTTCTATTCAACCAGAGGAGTAAATCACTTGAGTCACCGCATCGGAGCTTTAATAACTGCTTGAAATTGCTGTTCACATCTTTATGTCCACGAATAGCGATGCCTTGAAGCGCAAGAAACAGAAGTGAGGAAAGTGCCTACTTCAAGTATTATGTGGCCCTCTTTCTTTTAGCTTCATTTTGAAGATTCAATTGTTTGAGAACATTGCTGCCCTTCAAGAGATTCATGCACTTGTAGGCAGATTGATAATGCAAAAGACTCCTCGTATGATCCCAGAAACGATGGGTTACCTTCTTCCAGTTTGTGAAGCTTTTTGTAGTAAATGCCGTCTCGCTTTTACCATAACTGCTGACTCGTTGCTGGTGCAGTTGTATGCACGGGTGGCAAAAGACAACTTCAACTTCTTTATCCAATACCAGCCAGGTAAAGAGTTTGTACCAAACAGGAAGAAATCACCGTTTGTCCTCAGAGACAGGGAAAGTAGCAGTACTTGACTGATTAGGTTCTCTGTGTAGAATAGGTGGATAGTCTTTTGTCTTTTTAAGCGTAGGTTCTGCGACAATCTCAAACTTCTTGGTTAAATGACTTAAAGAACAGTTCGAAATCACGTGGCCACCGCTGCTGTCCCCTGTTGTTGGGGTTGGATGAGAGTCAAATGACTGCTTTCAACACTCTTGAAAAAAGTGTCGATTCGGCGCATACTCTAAAAAATAAAATAATGCAATTTATGAAGTAAATTCAAAATGTATGAGAATCAGAGAAGGCACTCACAGTAGCAGAGTTAGAGTAGCTTTTAAATTGGAATTGTTAGCCAGAGATTTAAGTCACACAGAAGCACATTATTGAGAAATGAAGAGTGAACAGTTGTTTGTGTGTATATGCCAGTGGGCTGTATGAATAAAATGATTATGTCTGAGTTGCAGTACTCAATACGCCCTCTACTGGTTCTCTGTAGCCTATCGAGTACATCTTGTGAAAGTAGATGACACAGAGGCCATATATGACTTTATGCCGCTGTAAATAGCACAAAAAAGGGAGTCTGATTTTCACATGTTTGTTTGTTAGAGAAGCATACCACGTTTTTGCAACAAATCACAAACTCTACACATTAGAGTATGGAAAAACAATATCAATGTACCAAATATGATGTAATAACTGGAAAAGCCTATATTTAAAGTGGTAAAATGAGTGATAATTCAAAAAATTTATGCAAATTATTAGAGGGGGTGAAAAAATATTCTCAAACCCCAAAATTAATATTGGGTGGCGGCCGCCCCTTCGCTTCCACCAAGATTGACGCCATTGATTGTCTCGCTCCTTTAATTATTATATTGAGCCATAGTTTACTGAAAATGTATTAATTTCAACATCAAATATAATTAAGAAAATTCATTAATATAATTGATCAATCTTATAATTAATCCAATAATGTTAATTTAGTTTTAATAGACGGCCTTTAGAGTGATATTTATCCATAGTGTGTATTATATTTTGAGTACCGTAATCACATAACTAAAAAAATTGACAATATTATAAACTTAGAATGCATACTCAATCATAAATTCATTATATTTTTTTATAATTTTTTATGTTAATTATTTTATTTATTAAATATGAAATATGTTGATAATAAATTACATGAAGACTCTTGTGCTCGCCACTTGATAAATTTGCTAAAAAATTGCTAAAAATCCTTAGTGGGCCGTGAAGTTCCGGCAGCCCGAATGAGTTATGGCAGCCAGCACCTCTTATTCGAGCTGGAAGATTCAGAATGAGAGCGTCGATCGGTCCAATCAACGAACGCCGGTAGCCGGCCGAATTATTAGTGGCCACCAGTTGGCGGATTGCCGAATCATGAGCTTCTAATCGATTGATCTCAGCTTCCCGTACCAAGTTCATGAGACAGCGATCATCGCTATCGTCCGAAGTAACTAATGATCCGGTCAATTCATTGACCCACGAACCGGACGTTCGGTCGAAACGGCCGCGTGGATCCGCCGTGTGCTGCCGAAATATGTGAGGCGGAGACATGTTGGTTCGGCTCAATTGATACTCGTAAAAATTCATCGTATACATCAATTAAGACAACTTTGTTTGGCTCTGATTCAATCAAAATTTTTAGCCCTTGCAAAAGTCATTTCGTTTTTAAAAAAAATTAAGCAAATATATTTTATAGACAAAAATGTATTTTTAATTAGGTTTTTTAAATTCTAATCTATTGAGTTGTCACCATCGTTATCAATATCTGTCCCCAGATCAAAGCTGCAAACCTAGTTTTTTTTAAACTAGGTAAGTATCTAGTAAAATTACCTAATTTCTTCAAAACTAAGTAAGTACCCAGTAAAATTACATAGTTTTTTTTACTAGGAAAATTTTAAGGAACCTAATTTTATAATTAGTTTTCTCAATGAGCCTTTTATTTCCTGTAAGTAGGTTCGTAATTGTAGACACTCACCTTTTTATCTAGAACACCGGAAATAATGAAAAAAAGCAACAACCGAAAAAAGTCATTCCCATATTCTGAACTTATGAAAGATTTGTTAGAACAGAGAAAATCTGAAAAACATATCAATCTACGAAAGTACTTAATCAGATCAAGATGGTGTAGATTTAAATTAGACAATGTGTTTTTACAAAACTGTGGATCTTTTTTGTTAAGTTGGTGAGATGGGGAAACTTTATTGCAATCTCTATATGGTAACTTAACAAAAGAGAAGACAGCCGAAGTTGAAATCTCGGAAATTTATTGGGAATTTATAAGGTTAAAATTAGAATTATTAAAATTTTAATTCAATTTAATTAACTCTTTTTCTAAGATTTTATTAAATTTATCAACGACTAATATAACAAGCAATAGTTTGTATTTAACAATTAATAATTAATAATGAATAGCCGTTAATTATTATTATTATTCAATTCAATTAAATATTCAATATTCTTAATTAATATTGATAATCAATAACACAAGACAATATTTATTAAAATATGTATTTTATATATATATATATATATATATATATATATATATATATAACAATTTACAATTATATTTTGATACACGAATTTTATCTTTAATGTTATTAAAAATGAAGGCCTCTAAGGAGCATTTTATTTTTTACAATAATAGTAAAAATATAAATTTAATTAAGAGTTATAATATTAAATTATTCTAACCGAGTGATAAGTTTTATTCCTCCCAAATTAAACCTTCGCGGCAACAATGAACTTGAATGATAAGTTTTATTCCTTCCAAATTAAACCTTCAAAATCTGATCCAGACACAAGCAAGAACTCTAATATTTCTCCAAGGGGTTAATACTAGAAAAATAAATAATTTTTCTCCATTATTATTAACCTTACCTAGAAAGATAAATAATTTTACTCATTATATTTTACTACTCACGCGTTTATATACTGCTGTTACAAAAACGCGTGGTTGAAATTATAAGAATGTGTAGCTTAAAAATTTAACTTTTTAACCTTTATAATTATAGAATTATATGTTTGAATTATTATAATTTTATATATATATATATATATATATATAT
>MQRK01234719.1:13123-26019 GCA_001938485.1 Girardia tigrina
ATAACTTTCTTTTTTCGAATGTTACATATTTAATTATATAAAAATTTTAATTTGTACATATTTAATATAACTTTCTTTCAAAAATTTTCCTAACATTTTTAATTCCTAACAATAATAATAATAATAATAATAATAATAATAATAATAATAATAATAATAATAATAATAACAATGATAATAATAATAATAATAATAATAATAAGAGATTTCATAATAAAATGGTACAATTAATAATAATATTAATTATTTTCTGTGATAATAAGATGTAAAAAGTAAAGTTTTGGAGATGTATAATGAAAAATAAAATATTTTCTTAATAGCAATCGCAGTGTTGTTTTTCATTTAGATTTTAATAATTTAATAATTGTTTCTATATTAATTTTAATACAATAGTAATAATAATAAAATGTTGAAATAGTATGTTGAGTTTAGTATTTGGAAATGTGTTTCTCCCACCCAGGTGGAAAATTGATATTTTGGATGTTCACGATAAACAATTATTCGAGTATAATTTGCATTTTAAAGTACAGCATAAGATATTTAAAAAACTTTAAAAATATTAAATAGTTTCAAATTTTCATATTAAAATTTAAATAAAGTAAATAGTTTTAACTAAGTTTTAAATTAAATAAATGTTCTTTCTTTACATAAAATCATCTTTTAAATAAAATTAATATGTAGATAGAATTATTACTAAAATTACCAAATTTGAACTTTAAAAATAAAATCTGAAAATAATGAAAAATTTATAAACAAATAAACGCCATTTAAAAATATATTTTAGGATATATTTCGACGGTTTAACCGTCATCATCAAATCACTGATTATGTTCTTTTTTATTGCTTTTATATAAGAAATTGATGATTATGCAATCACTTATGTAAGTCTAATCGAAAACTCTTAACAAATTAGTTGAGAGTGCTGTTTGAACATTTATTTTAGGATCACATGATCTTATCAACAAAGCTTCACATGACACTCTCTCCCAATAATTTTTAAAATATTTGCACAAAATCTTATAATATTATATAAAAGCAATAAAAAGAACATAATCAGTGATCTGATGATGACGGTTAAACCGTCGAAATATATTATCCTAAAATATATTTTTAAATGGCTTTTATTTGTTTATAATAAAAAATTGCCATCTTTTTCAAGTTTATTTGTAAATGAAAAGTTTGTTCGAATAATTGTTTATTAAAAAAACATTAACTAAAATTCATCAATTTAGAACGATGTCGAATTACGAAAATTTTGTTGAGAATTGTACAAAAGACAATTCTAATTGTTTTGAAAATAAAAGTTCGAAAACCCATGTTGATGTTCCTTATAATAATAATTAATAAAAATAAAATAGTAATAATAATAATAAAATAATAATTGATGTTAATAAATAATAATAAATAAACAATAAATAATAATAAATAATAATAAATAATAATAATGATAATAATAATAATAATGAGAGATTTTATAATAAAATGGTACAATTAATAATAATATTAATTATTTTAAAAGAATAATAATTTTAATAATAATTGTCAACAGCATTTCATAAAAATCATACCAAATACTAAAAAATATTAATAATTATAATAAAAATTTTGAAATACAATTATATTGAATACTATCCGTGAAAGCTTCCTTGCGTCCCTGAGTACTTGCTCAAACTAAGGGAAATTAAAATGGGATCCATCGTCACTTGATTTTCATCATTATAATTTTTATTAATTACTTTGTTTTATAAAAAACTAAATATTTACTTTCAGGGTAAAGATAGAAATAGCTTTTTATTACTTTCGCTTTCAGGATCTCAACAGATTAAATAAAAATATGATTCGAAAATTTCAATTTACAATTTTATTCGTGATTATTAACGAATAAAATCAATTTTAATTTCAAATGCCAATTTCCTCAATTCACTTCAAACATACACGACTGAAGAACAGAAAGCCTTGAGAAATAAAATGATCATTAAAGAATTGAAGAGGTAAAATATCGTGACTACATGCGAATGTTAAAATAGATTTTTTAAAATAGATACTTCAATGAGACACTTTAGTAGATGTCATAAATCAACAACATATGAGAGTAGGGTGCTGTTGAATTGAAGTTGATTTGATATTCTCCTTCGCACTGGTCACTTTTGGGTGTTTATTATACATATTTCATCTTAAGCAACGGGTGACCGTCTTCAGCTGGTGATACTCATATTTGGTAAGAGACATCTTGTAGAGTTCATTCGTATTAATATGGTCAAGGTAAAAGAACTGTGAAAACAGTAGTAGACTGAGGAATTGTAGCAATAATATAAACTTCAGAAAACTTAACGATCTCTATTGTCTATCTGGACATAGACGTGGTCATGAAATGTATCGAAATATCTCCTTAAGGGGGGCTTAACTAAACGCTGTCTCATTGTTCAATGAAATTCTCTAAGGGGAGTGTGATTTAATGAATAAAAAATAAAGTAAGGATGAATAATAACTATATTATTACACAAATAATAAAAATCAGTGGTTTATGGAAAGGTAAATTTGTATAGGGTCAAAGAGAAAGACAATAATCGATTGCAATAAAAATTGTGGAAAGGAAATAAATAAAAAAATGAATGGTTATCAAGTCTTACGTGAACAATCCTGGAAGGTATCAATGAAAATCACTTCAATATTTCTCGAACAATTTTGCTTCTTTAGAATAGATGAGAACGAGAGTAAGTGAAAATTGTAAGTGATTGAATTGGCTGAGGAATTTCAAGAAATACTTTATTCTACAATATGAATCACGAAGGACTGAAATATGGAAGGATTGATGTTTAACCAGGATAAAGTTCCGGTATTTTGAATGATATGTATCGCTGATCAAATGGTGTGTTTCGGGAGAACGCAAACACAAGAATTGTTTCTAAGCGACTGATTTTGATTTTTATTCAAAGATATAATAGTCTGATTTTAATAGGCCCCGAGAAATTAGTAAAAAATAATTTGAAATTTGCAATGAATCACAATATATTGATACTCTAATTACAATTTCAAAACATAAAAAATAATAAAAATCAATAATCATCTCCGTGAGGAATTTTTGAATTGTTTGTTGTTTTATATTTTGCATGTTTGTTGATTCGCATTTAGTCTCTCCTTCCTACTGTTACGATCGAGAGTATTACGACATATACCCCCTGCCAGACCCCTTTCATCCACTACACTTATGATCAAGAATATTAAGACAACTTCCGCCAGACTCCTTCCATCCACTACGCCACCTCGTGAGCACAGAATTATTGTGAAATTTGGGAATAGTCAAACTCGACTATTCCTGTTACGCTTAAGTGTGCCTTGTGCATCAACGAAGTGGTGAGGTCCGGAGGGGTCTATGGACGCGTCTTGAGGGGGTCAAAAACCCCTAGGTGACCAGAGTGCGCTGAGGGGATCCCTTGGACAGCCTTTTGGAGTCTTCTAGAAACAAAATAACAATTAACAAATTTCAATTAGATTAATTAAAAAATTAACATGATGATTCAATATGAAACGCAAAAATCCGACAATTGTTTATCCTTGCAGTAGGTCTGCAATAAACGAAACAGACATTCGTTATTCACGAACATTCGCAGTCGGGTATGCTACAAAAGATGTTAGCGACGTTCGAGGTATCTGCGAATCAAGGGTGTCGTAGAGAAAGCGACGGTAATCATAACATAACCACCCAGTAATCATAACATATGGAATAATCGGTAGTCGCATCTAAGATAAACATTATTTCCTAATTACCGTCAACTGGTTAGAATACCGCAGCGCATCGTTCTCCAGCAAAAACCCATGAATCACGTATGTGCAATTTTTATACAACATTGATTCCCCTCACCCTGTCTCGATACCAGATTGTATACAGGATGTCGAGAGAGATGCACATCCTGTCAGGTATAAATACCTGAAGTTGTGCACAAAGGGCACATAATTTATAACCAACAAACGACACTTATATTCGCACGAACGAATCAGCATAATTACAATTCATAGATACGTTACCAAAATTTTGTTGAATTATATTACCTACCGAATTAATTTCGAAGTGCGCTATTACGATAATTTGGAAGAAGGCTATTGAGAAATCTATTATTTGGATCGAGCCGAAACGCATTTTGAATTAAATCGAGAATTTCGTCCCATTATTTGAGAAAAGAATATATTTCATTAGAGGTAAAAATTTGTGTATGATCGACAATTGTAATTTGTATTCGCTACTAATACTATTTTATTTTATTCATTAAATTTTACGTTACCATTCTTGCATTACAATTTTTCAGTACAAATCTTATTTGGTATCTGTATGTAATACTACCTTATTTTATTAATTAAAATTTTCATTTCGGCTTCTAACATTGTTCATTATTGATAATTCATAACATTTAATTAAGCGTATTGAATTCACCGTTTGCCTCGAATTATTTAAATATATCATATATAAATATTGTTGTATCATCTTTAACATACTAACATTAGAATGAAATATCTGTTTGGAGTGAAGCTTGAAGTTGAGATCGGTCAAAGAAATAGCTGCGGTTCGTCTACGCGTCCAAGAGATCGAGTGGGATGATCCTTAGACTCGGACGCGTAATCGAGTTGTGACCGTGTACATAAAATATGTAAGTAGATGGAGATAATTGCTCGGCGTTTACTTTTATTTTACAGATTTTAATATTTATTTAATTTAGTTTTCTTTTAGCAATGACGTTGATTTAATATTTATTGTAATATTTATTTAATATTTTAATATTTAATTAATTTAGCTTTCTTTTAGTAATGATGTTGATTATTAACTGGAATTGTTTGACGATTTTAAGTAACTTAAGGAAATTAATTTAGAGTAATTTGATATAAAAATTTGGTAACAACTCTCAATAATGTACCTTGGAAAGTTTGGTAATGTTTAAAAATCCATTTCAATTTAAAGTAACGGTAACTTAATAAAACTTTTGTGAGATTTCGATTATATAATCTTTTATGATTCATTTAATAATTTTACTTGTCGGTATCTTACACTTATTATAATTATGAATAACAAGAATAATCCGAAATCAAAGAATAATTTAAAGTTAAGTCGTGATTAGTCGGTTTGAATTACGTGATAAATAAAGGACATCAATACATGTCGGATATGTATATTATTGTTCCAAAAATTTTATGAATTAAAGTCCTGATAATCAATCTTGTCTGCGAGAGAAAAATTACTTCAGTCGTGAACTATTACTATTAAACACAAGTGCTGATGATTCTGACGATTTAGCTGAGAGACGTCATTACGAGGATAGGACTGACATGGCAGAATAATAAAATAATAAAGAACTAACATATAATACCGAATAAATATTAAAACGCAGTGCCATTGGGTGTAAGAGGTATCGAGAGTCATTAGCGTACTACGATATAATAATAATAAAAACCTATAATGCGATCGGCACAAAGAATCTTTGAGAGACGGTGCAGGCAAACCATAACATGCACAGGGGCACGTGGGCTGACCGTCACTTGTTTCTCTAAGAGATTCTCGCTCAATGTGAATAGCTAAATAATGAATTTAAGGAATCGTGAGAATAGAATCAAAGTCATCTCAAAAAATTAGTTAACAGTCGGGTCGTCCTCGGTACTGGTAGAGAACCCGAAGGCGCTCCAACGTACACACAACGTGTTGATGTGAAGGAGACGCGTCTGTTCCCGAGATTATGGAGTCAATAAATTACCGAGGAGATTTTGAGTCACTTGAGTTGCCGTTTAATTCAGAAAAGCGAATGGGGGCTCGGAGTCAACGAAGATGTCTTGAGAAGGAGGGATCACAACACTAATAATTAAAAATAATTTAATTTAATTTTAACGTATTTAATTTTGAAACGTAATATTTAAATTTTCGAATGTAATATTTAATTTTTAATGTAATTTAAAATTTTAATATATTAATTTCATTGGTACTTTTTTTAAATGTTAAGATTTGGTTTTAATCAATTAGAAATTTGATAATTAAGTAATATTAAAATAGTTGCTATTGTTTTCAAAAATTAGAATGAAACTCAGAAATATATTAATCCAGAAAGAATAGCGAGTGGAATAGCGATAATAGTTTGAATAATTGTTGTAATAACAATTCGACTTGTGATATTAATAAATGTTCGCAAAATCATACAGATGTTGTTAATATTCCCAATCCGTATGAAACCACTATCAGTAATAATCATCCGGATGGTGAATATACAAACTAAGTACATACAAATATATACAAATTAATAAAAAAATATAATAAGTGATCGAGAATGATGAGAAAGAAAATGTGTAGTGGTAGCATTACATTGGATATAAAATATATCGAAATTTTATGAATGACCTATCAGCAGTCATTAGCAATTTTGATTGACGTGAGATTGACATAAAGGCAAAATACCATAGTTTCAATGCTGCAATGTTTATATACATTTTGACAGGGTAAAACGAAAATTCTATAAAATAATTTTAGAAAATTATCATATACACGTGTATTTGTGCGTTGACAAATTAATTCATGCAAATAGAAAATAAAGTAATAGAGATTTTTTTTGTGAGTGTAAGGGAATAGAAACTAAAGGAGTAAATTTAATGTATCGAAAACTTTCTGTTTTACTCACTAATAATTTTATCAACACATCTGGTGTGACAATCGTCGATATAAACGACTGACTCAGCTGAATAATGAGCAACAGGCTCACGTACAAAAGAGACAGGAGCAGATCATCTAAGAGCAAAATTCCCTGCCGCCTTACGAGGAAGAAGCCCGAGGATGATTAAACAAGAAAGACTGGCGTTACACTTTTGATGTTAACAAATACGTTATCTTCCAGCACCCTTGATGTGCTCGGCTAATGTCTTAACATTAAATATAATAACGATTTAAATGTCCTAACAATTAGAATTTTCGTTTTGCTTGTCTTATTATTATATTGTGTTAAAATAACGGATCAAATATAACAGAAGATCAACTATATTAACGGATCAAATATAACAGAAGATCAACTATATTAACGGATCAAATATATCAATAATTACACGAGATAATTTATCAATAATCATGATAGTATTAAATGGTTCAGATAATAATAAAAATAAATCGAAAAGAATTATCTGTGTTTTGCGCAAACTTTTCGTATTATCATATTAAAAGGATCAATAAACTAAGTATGTTTTGTTCACAATTTCTATGACTATATATCAATTTGGTAATAAAGATAACATAATTAAACAGGTAAAATGAAAATCGATCGAGCAGAATTAGTTCAAAAACTAAGAGAAACAAGAAAAACCATCCTCTTTATGGCCCAGAAGGGTGAACTTTTAGATACCATTAAGAAATCCCGAGGGACACTCCAAAGTTTAGACCCGAGAGACCCAGTCTAACCATGCTAATCAAGGAAAAGAGACATTGGATAACGAAATTCGAGGAGTTGGTAACACAATGTGACCGAAATACTGTGATCTTGCAAGCATTAACGGCAAGATACAAACGGCAATTACGGGTTTTAACCATATTATTATCTGTGACGAAAGTGAATTTGTCAATTTGTTAATTTATAGTATTTCAATAAACGTTTTAAATATTTTTACTGAGTATCGTTTTATAACAATTTTAACGTGAACGAATTTATTTTAGTGATACTAGTTGTCGAGGTGAAACTCGATAAATTAATTTATAACAAAATAAAAATATTTAAAAGGATTTTTGTGTGTTCATCTTCGTTTTATTCCCTAGCAATTGTTGAAAAGTAAAATGTTTTAACCGTCACTTGTTTCTCTAAGTTATTCTTGTCCGATGTGAATGGATAAATATGAATATATATAATATAAGATTATTGAAATCTATCGCAGTTAACTAACGACATTAATAATTAACTGTACAATTATTCTTATATGTCTTTGATTTCTCAATTTCTCAACTGGAATTATCGATTTTAAGGAACTAAGTGTTTTTTTAATGATAAACATCAAATTTAGCTTAAATTTTACAAAAAAAGTCTTTAAAATTCATTTTCTTTATATGTGACTTTTGCTTCGTTTTTTGAATTCCACGTTTTATTTATTTAAGAGAAAAATATTCTTGAACCAACAATCATGGAAATAAAAGATTAGTTATAAAAATAAATTTTGATTTGATCGTCAATACAATTCAAAACTAATACAAATCTCTTGCACTCGAAAGTAATTTATCAGTTATTCAGGATGAAAACACAGAAAATCAGTGTTTTTTCAAAATCATAATCCAATGATATTTCAAATAAAAATCAACAATTAAATTCTATGAACACAGGATATGCACTCCGAGTTAACGCCAATATCGCTCATCGCACTACAATTAATCTTTTTTTTCGTTTCTACGTACCTTATTAATCATCATTTCAGAGTAACTACCAAAATTTAAGATCATCCTTTTTTACATATCAATTATTACTATTAAAAAAATACTTTTATAGCACGAAGCTTTTATGACTGGTATTTTTTTCAAAAATTGGATGCTGCTATCCTTAACGTAATTCCATTTTTATTTGATTTTCCCAAAAAATCAATATTCTGAACCTTGTCGGTTCTGGTTGGGACTGATATTACAAAATTTCGCTGTCTCTTAATCCCAACGGACACATTTCACCACTGATGCATATCCGTTTCGGGAAGTAGTTCATTGGAAAATAATATTTTGTTTATTTATTATTATTTGTCAACTTTATGTCGGTGATATTATATCAAAATGTTAAAGTCCAATGAACTATACGAATGCGGTTTTCAACGTAACAAACAACTTGGGTAATGTACGCATATCTCCGCAATAGCCATCACCTTTTCTATTTAGTTTCAAACAAATAACTGTAATTGACGTTAATTAAATAATGCGTTTCTTCGACAAATCTTAGGCATGGTTTGCTTTTCTTTTTAAATTTCCATGATGAGTTTGTATTTGATTGTCAATTCTTGTGATTTTATAATATCCGTATGTGTTAATATTCAGTTTATATCATTAAATAATTAATTTCATTATAATTAGGGATGTACCGGTTTTCGGCTCCAGCTCCGGAAATCTGGCTATCCGGCCATTTTTTCAACTCCGGTACCGGCTTCGGCTCCGGCAAAATTCTACCGGTTTTGATACCGGGTTTTTGCTCAATATTTACAAGAATTATAAACTCATAAATAATGCGCTTATAAAAACAAGTGATGTTAAAATAAGATCGCAAAAATGATGCGTTTACAGATGCAGTTTCACAGATTTTCTTATAGAAGTGTGAAATGCTGGGATGTTTGACTCTGAATTCTGCATGAAGTCACGGGTGGGGTACTTTGATTAAATTATTAGTTTGGACCGTTTATATACGAAAAGATATGGAGTGGAAAAATCGCTCTTCGCCGAGTACCATCTCGATCGAACATACCTAAATAGGTAGCCTCAATAGATAAGTTGGTTGGTAAGTGATTGCGAAGTAGTTCGACAGTAGAATCCAGATCATTGATTGACACGAGTGTCAGAGCGATGATGGCGACTAGACAGCGACGACTAAAAGTCGCGTACTGCGAATTAAATCTGTATGATTTGCTTCTTGATAGATTTTTTTAACTTAAAAATTTATAAATTATCGGTTATCTTTGAATTCACTAGTAGTGTAGGAGTTGTCTTTCAATCTTGAGTGACTGAATCGCCTTTTGGGTTCTTTATAGAGTTCACCACTGTTCTCCATTGCAATTATTATTCATCCCAGTTTAGAGCTCCTCTGTTTCACCACAGAAGATACAAAGACTAGTGCTAATGCAAGTGTCACGACCCTCTCGAGTTAAAACATTTTTGCAAGCTCAAGAGCACCCAGTGGTTATTAAGGGTCAACCATAACCCAATGTCATTTTATAAGTGTGTTTATAAATTTGTCTGTAGACGGGTCGGACGCCTCTTCACTTGACATCTGGCTAGCAGTGCCAAGCTCGAAGGGCCTGTGGGTTCAGCTAAAGACACGACGGCTATTGGCAGTATCAATATGGGATGATTTTACGTATGTCACTGTATTGTCTGTCCGAATGTCTATCATGTTTGCTACGCTGCCCCTTTGTCATGTGTATCGTTACACTTGCGGCATTGTGTCTAAATGTATATTGATATCACTGTAATACTGTGTGTTAAGTACTGTAATGAAATTTGCGGCACTGTATTGTGTTAAAACTTATGGCACTGTGTCTGTGGTTGCACTTGAATCATAGTAAGGACTGACTTAACGAATTAATGTGCAATAGATAGCGGTGTTTAGTAATAATAATATTCTCGTAATTTCAGATATTTTATTTCATATCCATCTGTCTCCTTTTTTTTATAATTATTGTATATACCAATAATTTGTATCGGGTTGCGACATTAATATCCATCATTTATTTATCAAATGTTTATCATCAGGTTCTCTTTATGGACTAATATTTATTTCAACTTTCATCTGAATATTTGTTTATCATCATTTATCATCATTCCATTAAATTTTATCTCATTCAATACCTCTTTATTAAATTCCCTCAAAGAATTTTCGTTAGAAATTATATTAGCAGATACTACTTCGTAAAATTGCTTACATTATTTATTGAAATACTGTTTATCGATTAATACTCCGTTTCAATGACTAATTCGTCTAATCTGGCTATTTACTGCAATCAATTATTCCCTACAGTTTAGTCACACAGTGAATTCTAAAATAATTATCGGCGCTGATTAATTACAAGATATATATACACGCCTATCGCTCTCAATAACTCACGATTGGATTAACCGTCGACTCATCATTACTATCATCGATTACTCGCTCTCTAAAATATTGCGTTTCTATCTGAGTAGCTAATTGTACTAACACGTTTTGACTCTCACTATCATTGTGCTGTATTGGATACATTTCTTCTTATACTCTCAGTGGACGAACGAAAACAACAACAACGACTCGACTTTCAAATAACTCCTAAAGGTGAATTTATTTCTTAATTATTAGAATTATTTACAATCAAAGAACAAGAGAATTCTCATGTCAAATTATATTAATATATAACAGATTAATATATAACAAATTAATATATAACAGATAAAATAATAATTACAATTATAATATTTTCACGGTCCGGAGGAAAGTTTTATCACAATCGACTTCTCAAGATTCTCTGTTTCGCGTCTTCTGGATTAGTCTCTTTTTCGGATTGTTCAAGTTGTTTTCTAACTTTAGTTCGAGTTCTAGTCTAATAGTTGTCAATGTTGGTTCTAATTGGTTTCCATAAAATTGGTTTCTCTGAAATTGGTTCTTATCGGTTCTATAAAATTGATTCTAAATTCTCTATAATTTTTCGTTATTTTTGTAGTATCAATTTATACTATGGTATGCTTGATTTATTCGTAGAGGCCTTTCATTGGTGCAATCCAACATTACGTAGTTTTCATTCGACGGGGTCTCTTATACATGCTTGTTGTTAATGAACACTCCAATAATTTTAGAAACCACGGGCTGGATTATTCACCGATGAATCACGCTGATTCATAATCATCGGGTGATTTTGGGTTTTACTGTTGAGTCATGGTAAGTTTTAATTTTTTAATCTATAATTTATCTAATTTCTTGCATTTCTTTAAGGGGTCAAAACTTCTTGCCCGAAGGTCATATGAAGACGCGGTTCCTCATCATCAGCGACTCTCGTCGAAATCTATACGGGGAAGGTCTGCGGCTCAATTTCGACCACTGGATAAGTCTCGGCGTGACTATCTGTCTGGTTCATTTATGTGGTTGTTTTTAGTCTATGTTTGTTTTTGGCCTATGCCGATGATATCGTGCTGACGGCTTTGACAATTGACTGGCTACAACGTGCCGCCAATATAGCCACTGAAGTCGGAGACATTCTTGGTTTAAAATTTCGCCCGTTCAAATGTGCTGTAATGAGCTGCCCAACTCCAAAGAAGATCCCCGTCAAATTATATGACTAAAGCGTCACAAAATCAACATTTAATATACATTATGCTGTTTTAGATGATATAATGAGTTGTGTAATATGTCTTATAGAATAATTAGTCCACCAACATCATGATCTTCCACATCTCATCGGAACTATTGTTCAGTTCTTAGCTCAGTCTCAACTGAGCAATATCCAACAGAAACATTGTTCTTCTTGTAAGGTGGTCCAGAGTGGGACGGTAATCATGTATTTTTCTACATAATTTTTAGTATATTTACATCTTTACTATATCAAATATTACTATTTATAATACTGATGATTGTCTCAATCGTCGTATAACTTTATATAGCACGCATACGTAGTTATTACTGTTGCGGTCGAAAAATAATATAACAATACATAACACATGTAATTATAAAAAGAAGTATAAAAAGGAAGACTGAGGGGATTAATACATTTATTTTGATCAAAAAGATAGGTCCCAGGACCGCTCTTGGTTATCCGTGTCGAGGGGGCAGCATTGTGTCGCAACTAAAAAACAATATATAAAGAAAATTAGACAAGTAAATTGAAAGCCTACTCGATGAGAAGGACCAAATGACATGATAAGTCGCTGGAACTAAACTGCGAACCCCGAAAACGTTGAGAAGAAGCTAGTAGCTCTACAAAATAAAATAGTTAATTAAAAAGAGACCAAAATTAATTAAAGCACCTCTTGGACGACCCATTGTTGTTTAGGGGTCATCCGACCCTCCACGCGTAGCTTGTGACGAGGCCGGTCCCCGGGTGTGGTCCGCGAAGCCATGGCATTTTCCTGAAGAAGGTTATACCCCTGAAAAGAAATATAAATTAAGTAAAGAAAAACAAAGGCTAATTAACGAACAAAGAATAATAAATAAAACTTACGATGATTCAGGCCCATGAATAAAGAA
>MQRK01234719.1:55712-66410 GCA_001938485.1 Girardia tigrina
AAAAAATTATTTTCCTCTTTTTAGTGCATTGGTAATGCTTGAAAAACGTGGTTGTTTTTATAAAAAATTTTTTTTATTAATAATATTATTTTACTATTTTTAGTTATCATTTAGGAATTTTTTTTTTCAAAATTTTTTTTATCAAATTGTTTTGTCATCGGAAGCAAGCCTGTATAAAACTTCATTCATGAAAATAAACGAAAAGATTGCTATTTAATACAGTGTATAAATTTGTAGATAATCGTAAGTGGTTTTTTGCCAAAAAAATTAGAAAAAATTATTTTTTTTCAAAATTTTTTTTATAATATTGTATTGTCATCGGAAGCAAGCCTGTATAAAAAAAATTCAGCTCAATTGGATGACTGAAAGTGGTCGAAAAATCAATCGCAAGATTTGTTCCAGACAGAAGACAAACAGACAAGAAAGCAAGCTAATAAAAACGTGGTAAAAATATATTTGGTAATTTGAATCCAACACTTCGAAAATTCCTTATGTTGACGAATGGTGAAACCATTAGGAGAAAATAGAAATATGTGGTTTTAACAAAAAATTAATAGCTTTTTTAAAAGACTGAGCCAAGAGAAATCCGGAAACATATTTTGGAATTGACTGTTTTATTTATTATTAATAAATCTTTTTCGACGTTTTATTTTTCGATGGTTTAACATGCCACGCAAACTTTGTTGGAAGTTTTTAAATGATGTACTATTATATTTTTATATACATAAAATCACTTAGGGTAAGTAGAATCCACTTCTCTAACTATACAAAATATAAATGATGTAGTATTATGACGTATTAGTTACACAATCATTAACTGCACTATATAAGTAATTTTTTTGAAATATCATTTGTTCTGACGATAAAGGTTTAACCGTCGAAATTAATAAATTTTGAATGACTTGGATTTTTTTTACATTTAAAATCATTTCATAATGATTTTTTTCATATACAAATATTTTTAATTGTTTTATTATTATTATTTTTTGACTTTTTTAATAATACAATGATTTTAATTCTTTTATGAATTTATAACTATTTTATTTATTATTTTTAGATTAATTTATCAATATTAATTAATTTGTGATTATTTATGATTTAATTTGTGAAAAAATCTATGAATTAAATTTTTTCATTCTTTTTATTAGCTCACTTTCTCTCTATATATATATCCATCAAATTTAGAAACCTGTTTTTGAAAGCCTTCTTTTAAATCAATTTTCTTCAAATTTTGCACACTCACTCATTCTCGATGATAATAAATGATTCTTCATCTCGATTCTTTCCATTTTTAATAAATTCTAAAATTTCTTCATGTGATTGTGGTTCAAATGTCACATTTGCTTATTGATTATTAACAATCTCGTCAACAGATATGATACCTGATAAATTTAACTCACGTGATAATTCCTTTAGTTCTGACATGTCAATTTCAACAAGTTTCGCCCCTTCTGGATAATAAATATTCATTGTTATCGGAGATTATTTCCAACATTGAGAAATTGTCTGTTTTGTCACTTTATCCCAGGCAAAGTGTATTAACAGCACAACATCTTTTAAAGTAAGACTTCTGTATGCTTCAAAAACGGAAATTCCTGAATTAATAAATGTCAGCACTTTGAGCATTTGCTGTTTTCTAAAAAAACGTTTAAATGATCTTATTACACCCAAGTCCAATGGCTGCAATAAGCCCGTTATGTTTGGAGGCAGAAAAGCTATTTTAACATTTGACAAAGGAATCTGCGTGTGACTTGGGCAGTTATCAACTAATAAAATAATTTTTCTATTTTGTTGTGTCATTTTTTGATTTAATTTTGTTATCCACGATTTATACAATGTAAAGGTCATCCATCCATTTCTCGAGGAACCGTATTCTATGTAATTTTGAAAATTGAAAGAATTAAAAGGACGCGGCTTCATTGCTGTACCAATCATAAAAGGTGGAAGTTTTTCACCTGTTAAATAAACACAAAATACCAAGGTTATTCTTGAAAGTAATTTTTTATTTCCTTTAATAGGGGCCTTTGAATTAGATCGGATGGGAACTGAGCGATAGTAAAGCCCAGTTTCATCCATATTAAAAATATTACTTAAATCGTAATTAGACATTAAAATTTTAATCGATTCTATTTCTTGAGAAAAATCATTAATTTTAACATTAGCCATCTCGCCTTGCACTTTTCTCGTTTTCATTCCTATTCTTCTCTTAAAACGCGACAGAGTACCGTTTGACATACTGTAATTCTCTATATTAAGCTCCGCTGCAAACAATTCTGTCTGAAAGATAATTATTGCTTCAGTTATTGTATTGTTAATTGCTTCTTGATTATCACACCATAATTCTAAGGCTTTTTCTAAATCTGGATATGCTGGTTGTACAATTTTCTTTGTTCCGGCCCTCGTATTGGCCGCTGAAGCCAATATAGACTCTTCATTCTTCAAAATTTCACCAATTTTTCGAAGGCCTATATTCTTATTAAACTTCTCATCAAAATAACACTTCAATTGAGCGTGTGTTGTCTTCTTAAATTTCTTATATTGAATTATTTCTTTTTGATCAAAACTTAAATGAATTCTCATTTTAAAGGATAATATTAAAACAAATTTATTAAAAACTTAGTAAACAACTTTAAAATGACGAAATTAATTACGAAAGTGATGAATTTATCGAAACTCTTTATAAACTTGATAGAAATAATAATAAAAAAATTTAAAATTGTTTTTTAAACGCGGATTAGGCGGGGATTTGCAGATTGAGAAATTTTCATTAAAATCCGTCCAATCCGTCAAAAATTCATAATTTGATGATTTTAACGCAAATTGGGCGGGGATTGCAAAATAAGCGAGACGCGGATTAGGCGGGGACAATTGTGTATATATATATATATATATATATATATATATATATACATATATTACAAGTAGTTTATATTGATTTTTATTGTTTTTTTAAATCTTCAATTTTTACATTTAAAAAACTGTTGGTAAAGTAGAGTTATGTCTGAATAAAGAATGGATATAAAAAATTTAATTTTTTGATTTACTAGTTTCCATTTCTAAGTGTTGCCAGTCATAAATATTCATACATTAATTAGTAATCACAAATTAATTAATTTTTCTCCGAAAATTCCTTTTATTAAAAAATTAGTCGTTAGTTTAATTTTAAATTAAAAGTTTTCTTCATGTGGCAATATGGAAGTTTTTTATTGAACTAACACAAAAATAAAACTCATTTGATGTCAAAATAGAATCGTCGACTTAAGCAGCTTTCAATCAGTATCTCTGGGTCTCGTTATTCAAGCTGATGGAGACAGTTTTCAAATAGCAAAAAAGGAGATTTTAAATGAAGAAAATTTACGATTGGAAAAGTAAAATGAATTATTTGAGTCTTGTGGTCCAGTCCCATTGTGAATTGTTTTAATGTAAAATATTTAGCGACTTTGAATTTATTCATAATCGAGCAAAATATTGAAAATAGACTAAATTTAATTGTTTTTGACAGAAAATGATATTGTAAACATACCAAACCAGACAAAATGTTATCTTGAGTTATTGATTTTTATTTATATTCAAACTCAGATAAATTTCTGTAGATATTTTCACTAATCGCCACACGATTTAATCATATTTTGTTTAAATTAACCGTGTTAAGAGAACTTAAACATTTGTCACAACATTTACTGCAATCACAATTTGGATCATCTTTATGACAATCCATAATAATGCCTTCGATCAAATTTAATGTCTAATACTCCTCATCCCAAATCTGAACTAACTTGACTGAATTATTTTATTTAAAATATTTTCTTTAAATTTTATTGGTTAAAATAAAATTACTTTTTATAATCATTCAAAAACATTAATTTGATTTTAATTATTTAAAAATTTACAAAAATAAAATTATTTAAAATTTAAATCTGAATAAATTTGTTTCAGATTATAAGAATTAAAATATTGGTAATCCATCTGATTACGAGAGATATAATCCCAATCAACATACAACATTTGACCATGCAAACACTACACAAAACATAAACATTCCTCACAACCCGTATAATTCTAGCATCAAATTGTTTCCATTTGAGACTGTGCTGTGTAGTAGCATTGTACCTGAATAAATTAAATTAAATGTTTCGCATGGTTTCTGATGCTGAGGTTCCACGTCGGAACTCGTACTTCATAATAGATCGAATTTCTGAATTTAATATTTTTAAAAATACTGATTATTAAAACAAGTTCTCAATATTTTTTAATGATTTCGTTAGACTCAAAATAATTATCAGTGTTAATATATGAATGAACAAAAGCTGGCCTAGTTCGGTTTCTCTTTTTTTATTTGCTATTTGTTGTTCAGATTAAGACAAAAAATAGTAATAATAATCAATTGTATTTTAATATCAACTTCTAGGAACGAAAGAAAAAAGTTAATAAAACTCAACAGTCAAAATATATAGTTGAACGGACTAACGTTATTTTTTTATACAGAAAGTAAAAGTTACTAGGGAATTTGTATTATTTGAGTATCACTCTTTACTTTCACTTCATATGGATAGAAAGTTTTCAACCAAATAAACTTTTTTATAAGATGGGATTTTCTGATATAATCGTTAGGAAATCACTGATCAATATGATCTCAGAATATCCAAAAATTATTTCAACAATACAGTTGATGTAGTAAGCGTTGCTCATACACAAAGGTAATGTTTATATCGACTCGATAACCGGATAGTTTGATAATAATTCGGTAAATTAAATTTTTGGTGTGGAAATAGTAATTGTTTGGATTAGCAGTTAATTAAAATTATTTATTGATTTATAATTTATGATTTAATTTTTAAATTTAAAATTGCCTATGGCAATTTAATAATCATAAATTATAACTTAATTTATGGAAAAAATAATGGGGAAATATAACCATCTGCTTCTTTTCTCTATTCTTTCCCTTATCTTCTTCCTTCTTTGATTGAACTTCTTGCTTCGTCAAAAAATATAACACAAAAAAATAAAAATAAATAAAAAAGGTACATATAAAAAAAACTGGCACACATGTCAAATTTAATTTAATTCAGATTTAAACAAAAAACAGTGTTGTAATACAAGACGAAAGAGAAATTAAAGAGGTCACAAGCGCATAAATAAATACATTTACCGCGACCAACATGAGATAATACAATCAGCATTTATTTCAGCATGTTGCATTTAATTATTTGTTTCAGAGTGTATTTGTTTTTGTTATATAGAATGATTGTCATTTATTGTTCATATTTATTATATTTATATGTTACATATATATCTTTAATACAATTAAAAAAATCAATAACAAAATTTCAATTATTATTTTTATGATTTACATTCCTTCTGTCATTGTAAATTTTATGTCTATCCGCCGATCGGGTTTCAGTTGAGGCATTTGTGTTTCCATCAATTACTCAAGAAACTCCTTTCTCTCACGAAATTCAGATTTAGTCTTCTTCTATTACATCTTTCATGATACGTCCAAGTCGATCATATCAATCACAGACTCACCTATCTAGTAAAAAATATATTAGGTTAATATCAGTTTTCATTTTTTATAAATAATTGCTGTTATAGAAATTCTAAGGTTTGAAACCAAATGCTTTTAATAATACTGACCAAACAATTCTTTAGATAAATAGAATTACTAAAGAATTCTTATCATTTACAATTCCTGAGACTTTCAATTATCATTGCAATCTTCCTCAATCTTCAAGAATGAGTTTATTCTTATCACATAAATCACACCACAAATATCCTGTATCGAAAATATTCGAACAATTATTTTCTGGTCTGTTTTCTGAATCTAACAGCTAGTGTGGTAATAAATTTTGTTAACCAAATAATTAGATTTTCTTTCCTGTACATAATTTGCGTAGGAAAGTTCGGAAATCTTCATATCGATTTTCTAGCTTTCCTAGCAATTTTAATTAATTTTATTGATGTATTCAATAGTGAAGATATTGAGAAATCAAACAAAAAAACTGAGCAGAAAAATGTTAAGTCATTGTGAAATTATAATTATTTAAATTTGTTTTGATGTTATCTACAATTTTCATACTTGATAACCCAAGAAGAAATTCGTAAATACATTAACGGCTTCTTTATTTTCTAACGGACTAATCATGTCTCGAAACGTGAGTGATTTTGCTCTTACTGAGTAAAAGTACTTATTCCTGTTGTAATCAATGGATGCTTTGAAGGTTGTTTCAGATATCAATCTTTTAATTTTTATAGAGCTCTTTTAAAGTCGTCTGAAATATTATTAAAAAGAATGATAAAACTTTTCGCATTGGAACTGGGTGCAACTCGTATTTAAGACAATTTTCAAAAGAGTACTACCTAAAATTTATAATGTATTTTATTCAGGAGAGAGAAAGTGAAAACCCTTAGTGCACCGTGAGTTTTTAATAGTATTGAAACATAAACATTTTTTTGGAACTGAATTAATGATTATTTTTTACAAAAATAGACGAGAAAAGTCTATTAAAGAAAAATCGCTCACGAAAAAGACTGATAGCAAGTATGTTTTAAATGAAGTAAACTTGTATTTACATCGCTTGTCACGGTTAGAACAAAAACAAAAACTGGTGTAAAATCATTAAAAAAAGTTAAATCATCGATAGTCGATGATTTAAAGCAATCGTCACTCAAAGATGATAGTGACGACAAAGATAAATTACCCTTGCTTCAGCAGAACAAAATTAAAACAATGAAGAAAGAGATGAATATATATAATAGTTCACTTCAACAGTTTGAAATTTTACGACTAAAATATTTGGAAAAAAATGACTTGAGGGTTAAATTGGAGGATCAGTTTAAGAAGTGTCTTGAGATGGAGGATGCAGCTGGGCTTAAGGTTTGTGTTTGAATATTGAAAATGAGGTACAATTAGTTAATCGGTGTTGTAATGGTGTAGGAATGCGAGCAAGAAGTGACCAACTTTTGTAAGTGGTTTACAGCTGAGAGGACGGACGAGTTTCAGGAGCTCAGAAAGATCTGTGACAAGTTGATAGTAATGAGACACGATCTTCGTCTTGATGAATTTCAATAGAAAATCGAATACTTTCTATTGTGTTTTCATTTTCTATGTTTCTATTAAAGATTGTATATATATATATATATATATATATATATATATATATATAAAATAAATGAACGATTTCTGTTTTTCTTTACAACATATTTTATCCCATTATCTTTAATATTATATGTCATTTATTGTTTAATTGTGTGAGTCAATTTTTGACCAGGAGTTTTGGTAAATTCTGTATTGTAATATTTCCGGTTAGGGCAATAGCAGATATAAGCGCTCATAATTTCATGTTGGGGCCAATTGTATTTATAATGATTTTCATCCTTTCTATGTTTTCAAGTCAAATTCAAGTTTTCAGTCAAAGGGGTCATCCATTTATTACATACGCAAAAAAGTTAATATTTTAAGCCCCCTGCTCCCCCCATTGCACCCTGTACATTTTTGAACAAATTGAGTCTCGAACCACCATTTTTATACAATGTTCTAAATTTCTTCCAACAAACACTGTATCATAACAAATGCTGGCTGTGTGCATTATATGCAAAATCCCCTATATTATTAGAGTAAAGCGAAAGGAACAGAACAACAACAATATGCGTCAGGGAATCTTACAATTCCAACTCTATATTTTTACACCAGCATTTATTTCTTTATTAGATTTTATATAAAACCTTTGTTGATAGAATGATGGTGTGTTCACAGAGCAGAAAAATAAAAAGATATTTTTATGAAAACCATTGCATGTTTACATATTTAATAATTACCCACTCCTATTATCATACGCACCCATACGCAAAATCTTTTAAATTTAAACACCCCCCTCCCCCTTCAGTGCGTACATAATATATGGATGGTCCCAAATCAAAACAAAGTAGTTTTTAAAATTCAAAACAAAAATATTTCAATAGACAAACAATTCGTCCAAACAAATCATAAATTCTTCGTCGCTCACGTATTTTGCAAAATCGCATTTACCTTCTATAAATATAGCAACTTCGTCGTCATGTTCTGCAAGTCTTGTTAAGACATTGCTTCTAGAGAGAGATCGCATTTCAGTGTGCACAAGAGGAGATTTATGATGACTTCCATTCTTTTCGCACTTCTTAAATAAGCGTTATTGCAAAGGCTTTTCACTTTCACTATTTTATCGGAAATATTCAAAACATTTTTCTAATCATCAGATATATATCTGTAACCGTGTTATCAGATACACGAATTGATTCAATTTCTTGTTCACTCTTATCCTCAAAGAAAACTTTAACTGCATCTTTTAAAGCTGGAAGAAATAAAGTTTCACCTATTATGTGTGGTTTTTCAGCTTTCACTTTTCTAAAACTCATTAAGTCAGGCACGTAGAAATATTTTTCATTTGCATTGGTGAAACGTTGCATGACATTCTGTTCTGAATTTAACTTGGCTCACATTTTCTCAAAAGATTTCTCTTTCAACTCAATATGCTTATGTTGCGGTCGAAAAATATTAGAAAAATACATCACACATGCAATACAAAAAGGAAAAAGAAAACAGAGAGTATTAATACATTTATTAAATCGAAAAATAAATCCATGGATCGCCTTGGGTTTATCCGTGTCGAAGGGGGCAGCATTGTGTCGCAACTAAAAAACAGTAGATAAAGAAAATTGGATAAGTGAGTTGAAAGCTTACTCGATGAGAAGAACTAAATGGCACAATAGGTCGCCGGAACTAAACCGTAGAACCCCGAAAGTCTTGAGAAGAAGTAGTCGCTCTAAAAGATAAAATAATTAATTAGAAAAGACCAAAATAAATTAAAGCACCTCATGGGCGACCCGTTGCTGTTTAGGGGTCATCCGACACTCCACACGTAGCTTATAATGAGACCGATCCTTGGGTGTGGTCCGCGAAGCCATGACATCTTCCTGAAAAGGGTTATACCCCTGCGAAAAAGGAGTACAAATTAAATAAAGCCAGACAAAGGCTAATTAATAAACAAAGACAGTAAATAAAACTTACGATGATTCAGGCCATGAATAAAGCACGGTGTCACACGATGAACAGTCATCGGTGACAAAGAGGCCTTGTGACCAACAGTCATTGTCAGACACACGGCCTAGCAAAACCAGCCCTGGCGAATCCTAGTTCGAGATTGGTGGCATCAACCAACCAGATACAGCCACGGAAAATATGTCGCAACAAACGCAACATTGAGTGTTATAAATATAACACTCGCTCGGACCAGTTTCACAACTTGCTATCACAATTTTACAGCAAAATTTTTAACACAATTTTACAGTACCTTTTTCACACTATTATTTTCACTCTTGACGTTTCAACTTGCAAAATCCGACGAGGAACCCAGCACGAAGAGAACGACGAATAAGAACAACCACAAAACCCGAGACGATATACGGCTTCGAAATAGTATTCGACGCCAGGACGTTACATACGAAAAGGACCGATCGACCGAGGCATTCAACGGCTTGTGAAACTTTCGCCGATTGTAAATTTTATTTTTTTTATTATGTTGAGTTTTTGTGGATTTTAGTTTGTCTTTTATCACCAATAAACGTATTAAACGCTACTATTATTATTTTTTTTGTATTTGATTTTCTCCATTTATTTATTATTAGCACTACTAATTGAATTTGTTTAGAGAATTTGCTTAATGATTAAGTTTTATAGTAAATACTTGTTCACCGTTTCCGAGTAAGGTAACCCGTCGTCGCCGCCTTCTGATATGCCCCGAGAGGATTTGCGCTCGAATGCGCGATGGAAAAATTTCGGCGGCCATGCCGACCCGATAATTGTTGACATTGCATCGGTGCCCCTCGAAGTGTTCCTTCGAGAGAGTCGCGCCAGATTGAACGTCGAAAAAACAGAAGCGAGAACGTGCCCGCGCAAGTCGCATGATTGTTTTTAAGATATTTATTGAATATAGTTTTCCGTAATATTAGTTTATTATTAATTCATTTTAGTGTTTTGTTCTACGTTATTTTTTGTGACTCATAAGCAGTTAAGTATATTGAATTTCGCGGAGCGCTAAACTAAATGAAATGGGTGAATATTTATCAAAAAGTATAGCGAGAGTGTTGATTAAGAGTTTTTATAGACAATTCGGTGTTTACTAAGAGTAAATTCTAATGAATATTAAGAAATTGATGGAAGGGTTATAGATAAATTATATTACCTATGAAATTGTATATATATATATATTGAATTGAATTTTACGATCAAATTATTAATGTGGGGAATCTTATAAATGGTTTGCTCCGACAAAATTTTTAAGCGCATTTTGGGTAGGGGAAATATTTGTATTTCGAGCAGATTTGATTTTACGAAATTTAGGAGTAATGTTCAAGAGCAATAATTTAATTTTTATGAAACAACGATTCTGTAACTTAGTTTTATGAAGTGAAATAATTCAGTCCGTCAGGAACGTCTAGATCGAGATTACAGTTATTGAGATATGAATCTATGAAAATTCAACAATTTTAATCAATAAGAGTAGTTAGAAAATAAAATGATAAAATCGAGTGTTGAAATTTACAAAATTTATTTAGTGCTGTTGTTGATGGTCCACTTGAAGGCACTTTTTAAGAGTTAAGACGGTTAACGATTATATTTGTGGTTTAGCAGATTTCACTAGTTAAGGCAAGGATAATTTTAAT
>MQRK01234719.1:73739-86670 GCA_001938485.1 Girardia tigrina
CTCATTTGTTTTAAAAAAAACTAGGATGACAGAAAAATATTAATCAAGAAAAAATGTCGAATAGTTCAAGTGGTTTGAATAATTGTTGTAATGACCATTTGTTATATTAATAAATCTTCGAAAAATCATTTTGATATTGTTAATAAAGTTGCAAAAATCGAATATTGACATGTAAAAAATGTATCAATAGAAAGGAATGGAAATCAAAAAAACTAAGAATTGTTGTAATAATAATTGTTGTATTATTTATTTATTTCTTTTTTTAAATCATAAATAAATAAATAATTTTATAAATTATTTATTTATTTAATTATTGATTTAATCAATTAAATATGAATTATAAAATTTTGGTGGGGGGCAGATCTGGTCGTTCCATTTTATTAAAATAAATGCTTTTACTTTTAAAATCAATGTTTTTAATTTCAATTTAAATTTTGGTAGCAAATGTAGTTTAATATTTATTTTTCGAATTTTAAATCGATTAATGAGTTTTCAACCTTCTGAAAATCAATGGCATAAACTCGCACCTAGACGAAATAGAGAATGGAGATCACCTGAAACATATATCGAGGTTCGAACGACAGTGTACTTCGATCCGTACTACATTAAAACCCTATGAGACAAATCAATGCTCATTGAAGAATTGAAAATTTCTTTTCCAACAGTTGTCGCACTGCACTTTTGATTGTCCCCACCTAAATGGGGAAATGAACGCGCGCGAGTGTTATTACCGACGGGGAATAAGTTTAAAGCACCCCCGGACGACTGGGGGTATATAAAGCGGTGCTGGTGCGTTTTTTGATGCACCGATTTCGTTTATTATATTTATAATTCATTTTCCTTAATTATTTAATTTACTTTTATATTTATTTATATTTACTTTTATATTTATTTATAATTATCTTGTATTTATTCTGTAATTATTTTTCACTTTGTATAATTATTTAAAGTTTATTATTATTTTGTGTTTATAATTATATTTGATTTTGTTTTGCAATTTGGTAGGTCAGCGAATTCATTGTGATTTAAACCAAGAATATTAGCACACTCATTTTTGATGTGTCTTCAATTGTACCCATAGTAGTAAAATAGAATAACTTCAGAGCTCTCAAAATTTTAAAATCAACTTGTTTCACACCTTCTGCAGTTTGAGAATAGACGAGTTTCAGCTCTTATAATTGTAGATGTGGCAGCATCTTTTTCCATATGTTGAAGTGAAGCAAGTAAGTCAAACAACTGACACATACCATTATTTACTTGTATAATATGAAGAATTAATTTATTTGTCTAATTTAAAAATCATTTCATTTAGTTGTGCAAATTTGACAATTGATTATGGTTTTTATTTAACTTTTATTAAAATTCATCAAATAAAAATTATTGTTTGATGATCAAACAACAATTTCTTTTCATTTTTCACAATTCAGTCATTCTTTTATCGATTGTTCATGTTCATAGTACTTTTTCGTATTTTTCGCGTTTGGTGGTGTTTTTTTTGTGAAGGCGAAATTTGGCCATAATGATAAGATTACTACACAAAATAAAAAACTTCATAATTTAGGAAAATTATTTGGGATTTATAATTTTAGTGTCGAAAATACCGTTTTAAATTGAAGTAAAATCGTTTTGTCTAAAGATGAATTGGATATCCTTAATTTTTGTCCAAAATATGAAATTCGAAAGAAATTAGATAGGTTTAACTTTCACTTTACATGCGACAAAATAATTTAGTTTTTTGAATGGCATTTTTCATTTTCAAATAAATGCCATTATTTTTTTTATTTTTATTATGTTACTATTATATTATTATAATATTTTTATTATTTATTTTTACTTTTTTAAACAGTAGCACCGACAACAGCCATGCATGCCACATACAATAAGCTTAATGAATTTGAAAATACTATCCTGCAGGGAGCGGAAAATAGGCTTAACTATTTTCAAAACAATATCCTGTAGGCCATAGACAAAAGACTTTCTAATTTGCATAATAATGTCGAAAATATCAAGGACTGCATTCGGAAGATTGCATTCGAAGTGATACCACACACTTCGAAAGACTTACTAATTATTTCTTGTGACACTTTATTCCACGCTTCCTTTATTCATTTTACCATTTCAGCCTTGCTGGGGGCGCGAGGACTTCCTGCAGGTGCTCAACTAGCTGGTCGACTTTTATCTTGTAACCAATTTTCATAAAATTCGTGATACTTGTCTTTGAATGGCTTGTTCCATGACACATCCGCTGGTTGAAGAAGCTTCGGGCAACCACCAGGAATGCATGCCATTGTTGTCTTTGAAGCTTTCAGAGCACATTTACAGAGTCATATTTTAATTTCCATTTCTTCCAATATAAACTTTACGACCACCATCAGGAAGATGTTGTCGTTTTGAGGCTTTGCATGCTCCAATGATGCATCCAGATCTGAAAACTTTACAACGGCTTCCTGTTGTTTCCACTCACGAATCCGTTTTTCGTCAACATGAAGCTGCGCTGCTGCTGGACGATTTCTTTTCATTTTTGCTAGGTCAAAAGCTCTGTTTGAAAGCAAGGTCATAAGATCGTTTGCTCGACATTCTTTTTGATAAAAAAATAAGTGAATATATTGTGTAATTTTAAACAATTATTATTTTTTTGAATAAAGTTTTTTAAATTTTAATTGTTTCAATTTCTGAAATAAACGCCGCCTTCGATTTAACGCTGCACCTTCGATTCAGCATTTGAAATAAACGCCGCGGCTTTAAATCAAAGTAATACGATAATTTTATTTTAATTATTTAAAAATTTACCAACAGAAAATCAAATTATTAAAAATTTACAATGATAAAAAATTAAAAATTTGAATATTAAATCTACATTTAAATTAGTTTCAGATTCAGATAATTTCTTCGTTTAAATCTTTCTTTGACTAACTCAAGATCTTTTTTATTTTCAAGTTATTCAGAGTTTACAACTTAAAGATCCATATTTTTCAACATCAGTGATTCTTCCCATTTTCTTTAAGTTACGATAAGCCCAATAATACAATCTACTTTTCTCTGTTTAAGAACGTGAATTTGTTAACAGCATTAATCAGAGAAACCCAGAATAATCTTTGAGAATAAACAAACTTACTGTTTAAAAGAATGCGCTGCATGTTTTGAGTCATTATGAAGTTACTTATAGAAGTAACTTCATTGAAAATTGAACAGGCTTTATTATGAAGTTTATCAATGAAATTCATAAATGCAATTCAGTTCGCATAATTCACAACTATTCAAGATTTCAAGGAATACTGTAAAAAAGGCCATCCTTTGAAAAAGATAATTTACACATCTTGAAAAATGATTAATTTATCTTTATTTTTACAAATTTATCGAAAGAATATTTATTCTGTTTTGTTTATTTCACTTATTTCATGTATGTTAAGTAAATTTAAAAGACAGTGTCTCAAGAAGAACATCAATCGCAGTTCAGCAACAAATTTGTCTAATCAAGAGGAATTCTGTGAAAGACTGGATGATCTCTTTGATATTGCTCATGAAGATGCCATGTCAACCATAAAGATTGAAGAGGACCGATTGTTTCTAGTTGCTCAGCGTGAGAAAGGACGCAGAGGAAAAATGGGTGGTGAAGGAAGAACAATAAAACGGAAAATAGCACATAAAAGTATTCATTGAAAGTAAATATGACAGGTGCAACAACAGTACCAATATTACCAATGTCACTTTTAACTCATACCATTACTAGCAATGAGAATTCGTCACAGTCATCAGAATCAGATNCTGAACTTGAAGTTGGTCCATCCATTCCTAAAACTCCCAAGACACAGAGTCACACAGCAAGAGGTACTGTGGATATTGTGACTCCTCAAGTTTCTGCTGCTCTTGATAGAACAAACACTAGTGACAGAAAGGCTGCACATATATTTTCTGCGATGGCATCTACAGGACTACTCAAGCAAGATGTGGAAGAAGTCATTATTAGTGTCAGTGCTTTCAGGCGAGCACGCATGAAGCATCGTAGGCTTTTCAGCTCGGAAGTCAAGGACACATTTGATCCAGCAGTGCCATTAATTTTACATTGGGACGGTAAGATAATGGATGACTGGTCCAGAACGAGGTAAAGTTGACAGACTTCCTATTCTGGTTTCTGGACAGGACGCGTTAACATTGTTGTCTGTCCCTAAGCTCCAAGATGGCACAGCAGCTTCAATGGCACAAGCAATCACGCAAACTATTGATGACTGGGGCTTGCGAGACAGGATCAAGGGTCTCCACTTTAACAATACTTCTTCAAACACTGGCACAAAAAATGGCACTTGCATTCAGTTAGAAGAAATTCAAAAAATTATGTATCACTTTTTTTGTAAAATGTATTTAACAAATTTAACGTTTTTCTAAAAAAAAACATTAAATTCTTTTAAAAATAGATAAATATCAAATCAATGTTGCGGACTTAGGTTTTTGACCGACGCTCTACGACATCTGAATGATGAGTGTGCGTTCATAATTTTTATCTGTGGTCTGTGAAATTGTTTTTTTTGTTTTTGTACATTTGATTTGCCACCTCTTGCTAGTGGGTGGGTGTTTGTTGTTTTTTTTGTTGCTGAAAATTCGTGATCTCACGATTTGGGGTTTGTCAATTGTACATATGTGTGACGGTTTTGGTTATATTTTATTTTGCAACTGCGTATAACTTTTGTTTGTCTTTATATTTTTTGTGTGCGATTTTCTCTTTTCGCTTAGTTTGGAAAAAGGAGACCGGAATAGGAGAGTTGTCTTGACTAGAAAAAAATAGAATTCGTTACAGTTAAATAGTTCCTTTGTATTAATTATCATTTCGAATCAATAATTTCCGGTTCATCAAATAATAAGGGACAGAAAAATAAATGAAGTTTTTCAACATTAACAAATTATAGAAAAATGATTTCATATATTTTTAGAATAATTGAAAATTATTAATTACTCCCAAATATTTGGACATAATAACATTATTTTTTCCATTATTGCTATTACTGTCGTTCTCATTTAATACCGTGATATTGTCATTAATTAGCAAGTTATATAATAAAGCTTACCTAAAAATAGACTGACCTAATTCCAATTGGATAAAATCACAAAGATTTGCATTGAATAGCCATCGTTGCTTTCATTTGCAAATTTTATATAAGGACACACATGCGGACATACATGCACAAAAATACTGACTTGAAAAATAACCAATCAAACATATACACACTAAAGGAGCACACATAATTTATTTGCATTCATTAGCAAGCGCTCCATTAATTAGCAAAAATTTTTATTGATTCAAAAAGACAATAAATTAAAAATGGAGTATATTTTATCAGATATTTCTGAACCGGAGCACCCGGTTATACAAACAGAGAGAAGGTATAATCCATTTTTAAATAAATTTCTAAAAAATTTTTTCTAGTGATTCGGAGACATCTGGAAGCACCCTTCCATTCCGTGAAAAAACCCACCGAAATTCGTAAATATTTATTTTTGTAATTCATTTCTGTACTTAAATATAATATTAACATAAATATTAACATAAAAATGAAAAATTAGTAAATTAAAAATAAGTACCTACAATCAAATAACAAAGAAAATTTTGCTAATTAATGACACTATCACGCTATTAAATGAGAACGACAGTAGCAATAAAACGAATAATTTAAAAAAATCAATAAAAATATTGATTAATTAGAAGTAACAGAATCAATAATTATTATCAGCAACTTTAACGACAATATCAAATTCAAGCGCAGCACCTCAATTTTTGGTTCATCTGAGATCTATCAATCAGCAAAACGATATCAGAAAAAATCGTAACACCCATCGAATCTTCTACAGAAACGCTGATATCCCCCAGTGCATCAATATCGTGGTTTAAATCGTTACTATCGGCAAACATACAAATCGTTACAGTTGTAGTCCGTAAATTCCATTTGATCCCTTATTTCCATCATTTTAAAAGAAACCTAGAAGACAACTTCGGACGATTATATTTTAATACGATTGTTAATTGTCGTAGTTGTTCAATCAATTATCATTGTGAATTCAGAGTTTTTTTGTTTTGTTTATTTTATCTTTTTTTTCTTTAAGTAAAAGCAATATCAAGTACACAATATCTTAACTTTAGGTTGCTTTTACAATCAATACATAAATTCATATTGTTGTTTTCATTTAAAAAAACGTTTTAACTTCGTTGTCTTACGACAAATACATTTTATTTGAGGTTTTTAGAAAAATATTTCTACTTTCGTTTAAACAACAGATGATAGGAGTTCGAGAGATTATTTTAGGTATTAATAAACAATGTGGAAATATAACTTAGTAACAAGCAGATTATCACATTTACGAGTGGTTACGAAAATCATGGGGGCTTAAATGAAGAATTATGACCACACCATTGGGGGGTGGATTATTTATATCGACGTGATAATGTTAAATATGAAAAAGTCGATGATTCGCCTGATCAAAGGAAAGCATTATGGCTGCATTCGTAAATCACGGAGATCTTGAAAATGTGGACGAATTCTCGATAGGCAGTCATAGAGGATTCTATATGCAATATGTTACTGAAGAATCTGCGAAAGCGGCAACGGAAGAGGAAAACGTAATCATCGCTAATTGGTTTATGACTGCCTATCAGCCCAACCTGTATGCGATAAACCGAAACAACTTTCCTTAAAAGAAAATTTTGGACATGTATTACGTAATTCATTATATGAAATTGTTATTATAGTAATTTGCTATTGTTATTAGAAAATAAAAATTTTTATTGGAAAATAAAACAATTTTATCGAATATCTAATTGATTTTTTGTCTAATTCCTTTGAATTTAAAAATCATCGGATATAAATAAAATAATTCAAAAATGACTGTAAACTAATACAAGTCAACATGGGGGTATGCTGCAACTACACATGTTCAACGTGGTAAAACACGCCAAGATAAGTGTGAACAACTCAACCATCCTTAATAAAAATTACTATTGATATGTTATTTTAATAACTATTAAAATTATGTAATTAAAAGTATAACTATTAAAAGTTTTAAATGTAAATATCAATTTACTTTCTTTGAATATTTTGTTTAAATATTAATTATTTTGGATAGTTTATATTCGAAACTTAAATAATAATTTTGTATAACTTTTTACGGGAGTATAATTTTGTATATTTTTTATGAACCTTTACGAAATTTAAACCTTAAAATAATTTTACATATTTTTGCGAAACTTTATCATAAAAACTAATTAATTTAAATTTACAATAGACCCTTTTATTAAAAAAATTATTTCTTAAATATTAATCCGTTAATTATTTATTTAAAATTTATTTAAGCTTATTTCATAACTTTTATCAAAATATATCAATTGTTATTACTGTAAGCCTATTTTAAATGCGTATTTATTTTATCATCTTTTTACTTTACATTTTAATTGTTTTATTTATTTCTTTTAAATTTTCAAATTAAAAAAATAATAAACTATTTTGGCGAAACTTAAATTTAAACTAACCCCTCATAACTGTAATGTAATGGAAAGAAATTTCCATTTTTCAAAATTATTTTTCAAATAATTCAGTTCACAAATATTAATAAATTTTATTAATATTAATAGATATAAAAAAAGGAAGTTTGTTTTACTACATTATTAATATCATTATTTTCGAAATGGAACATCTCAAACGAAGAGTTATCATGAGTTTTGAGTTATCAAGAGCCCAAAAGTTTCAAAGAAATTGTAAGCGGGGAATTCGCCCAACATGGAGTAATTTAAGATATTACAAAGTTTAATAAGCCTGGACGATATGGATATTATATCTAGTATGTTGAAGAAAATGCGGTGGAACCTGCGACGTTTGTAAATACAATGACTTTGAATGGCGTTGATATTTATATTGGCAAACCGAACTTACAAGACTATTAAGTTAACATTAATTAATGGTTTTCTTTTTGTAGATTCTTTTTGTGATGTTAATTAACAAGTTCGAATAAAAAAATGTTTTGATTTTCTCAATCGTTTGTTAGTATTTTAAAATATACTTTATACATTTCAATTTGCTAATACTTTGGAAGACTCAATCAAGAGATTCATCCACTGAATTAAATTAAAGTAAATTTTTTTTTGATCGAAAATGTTTCTATGGCATAATTCACAATTACCTTTTCTTTTTTCGTTATCAATAACAATACTCAAGGCTTTGCTGAATACCTACCCCCTCCCCGGAGGGGGTCTCTCGAGTGGTGTAGAACATGCATATTTCCCTATATATTTTTATCGATTGAGGGAGAACATACATGATACTATTAAAGTTCAGGTGGCTAGTAGTAATTAGAACACCATTCACAGTAAGATACTTTGAATTCATCGCTTCTTTTACGCACTCTTCCGAAACATATTGCACGTCTAGTTTTTTTGTCGAATTTTTTTATTTCAGTAATCTTTCCATATTCACTGAATTCAGTAGGGGGAAAATGTGAAAACTGATAAACTTAAAATCTTTTGTGTTATGTTTTGAAAAATATATATCGATTAGTTAATTTAAAAAATGTCGTTGAAACTGTAAAACATTTTTTGTATTATTTTTATTATTTTATTTGAATGATTTTATTAGAACTTTTTCTATTATTTTTTAATACATTTTCAAAATATTTAATACGTCCTGCAGTGCCCAGGCGTAATGCAGTTCATCACCTTTAAATGGACCGAAATACAGCGTGCGATTTTTCTCGAGACAAGACTCGAGTAATCTACGCTATATGGACACCAAGGAGGTACATCACGTGCAGATCGGGGAAAACAATATAGTACCCGTAGAGTCGACCCAAGTAATCAAACCGATCAAAGTGACCGAAAAAACCGAGACCAACAAACCCGAATATAACACAACATTTTATTTTGTTTTTGTTTAATTATTACTTATAATTATTTTATAGATAAAATTATTATTATTTTTATAATTTCTTTTAGGAATTTTGTAATTATTGCATAATTTATATTTATTACATAATTTAGTGTTTATTGCATAGTGGTTAACTAAATCATAAAACAAGCTAAATTGAGTAACAATTTTTTTGATATAAGTACTTTCAACATTCTGTGTTGGAAAAGATTATGAAGTGCTATTAGAGAGTTGATTGAATATGTTAACGTTTTCCAAATGCATCACATACACTCAGTAGATCTAACTCGGCTTCGCTTCAAGATTAGATATTTTGATGTCTCGTCAATTTTCAGAATAATTGCTTTTAAAGAGAACATTTCATACATACGATAAATATATCGTACATTTTGGACCTTAATAAAGATAAGAGTTAAATTTTTGCAATACGCGAATGTTAGAAGTGCACCATCTGCAAGGAAGCTCCATTTTATTTTGAACCAATTAAATCAAAGCAAAGCAAAATAAAAAAAATTACCTCACCATATAAGAATCAGCAACGATAAAAAAACAACCAAAACAAAATGCAATCAAATAACTCTAAATCGGCAAAATACTATGCGTAGAAAAAGACTAATCTCTCGCATCCTCCCTCAAAATACTCAGGGAGACCAAAAGGGTAAGACTCCATCAGCAACGAAATGTACGGCAATCTCTACCAAAAATTCAAATCCATCAGTCAGATATTACGTAATCAGAAAGGAGCCATTCTACCTAAAAATGACCAGCTTCTTCAGGAGTGCCATTTCCTGGTTCTGGTCAAAATGTTAGACGTCAGTCTGACAAAAATTATGGCCGCCCCTAGGAAACTTTTCCAAGGTCCTAAAGGAATAACAAATTCCCCACTCACAATAACAAATTCCTCTGAGAATATTGATCTAATTCTCAATCACATCGCCTCAGAGATGAACCTCAACAAATCTGAGCAGAAAAACCTAAAACTCACCACCATCAGATATTTTGAGTTAATCTCGAAAATCATGAAAGGTTATGCCGAAATACTTGGCTACCGAGATGCCTGTAACATGATCAGTCCGAAATCAAAGCCTTCAGATTTCACGGGAATGGGTTGACCATCAGGGAATATCAAAATAACGGACGAAAAGCAAACATCCCCAACTCAATACAACAACAGACTTAACCCACTTACGAGAGAGACTTCCACATCTTTGAAGTTCTCATCGGTAAGTACCCTGTACTTCAAAAGTTCAGGGCCGAAGTGCGGCGAAATAATGAGACAGAGCCGACAACCACCGGAATCTCGCAAACCGCCTCCTGCAATGGATACAGAAGAACAAATGCAGCAAACAAACGAAAAAGTGCAGCGAAATAATGAGACTGGGCTGACAACCACCGGAAGCCCCAAAACTCCTCCCCAAAAAATAATGAGATGCGAAATCACCATCTGCTGCCAGTCATAAAGAGACGAGATTGGATTTTGGTTGGAACAATGTCTCTGGCTGGCTGTGTGCGATCCTTTGTTAAAATTCCATCTTTCGCCACGCAGGGCTGTCTGCTACCTATTCGAGGATCGCTACGAGACCGGCTTCCTTACAGCTTCGCTCTTACGAGCCTCACACAACGAATGCCACTTCAGTCACAGCGGGCTATGCGGTCTTCAGTCAATAAGTACTTCAGTCAATACGGAGCAATCAAAAATTTTTTAAAACTGAATCAAGATAATCGATACGAGCACCAGATCTCCTGTACATCTACGAAGAATCCGCTAAAAATGCGTCGCGGAAGAAGCAGTTGACGTTGACAGGTTGTGACATATTATTTGGCAGGCCGAACTTCTTTAAAAACACTCATTTTTACATGTTTGTTATCTGCTATAATTTCAGTTTGAGTTACCTTTTTTCTATTGATATTGATTTATATTTGTATTTTTGATTTAAACCTAGTCTCTTCATTCGTATTTTTGTATAAGACATATTACTTTTGTTGACAATCTCTAATTGTTTTGATTAATTAATAGTTATGATTGATTAATTTATATTTATTTTCTATTTATTGTTTAATTTAAAAAAAATATAACGAAAAATAAAAAAATATTTTCCATTGAGATATTCTGACACTATTTTATCGTATATAAATAATTTTATATAGTTTTTAATGATAAGACGTTAATGATAATAATAATTTATTGATTTTTTTTTGTCATTAGTTTTCGTTTTTGGAGATTTAAACAGTTTATTTTTATATATAAAACTTTTATACAAAAAAACAACTTTTGTTGGGCGTAGCGGCATCGACAAGACTAATTTTGCCTTGGCGAATTTTCATCTGCTGCTTCACTTTAAAATTTATTATTAAAATTTAAAATTTATTTATTTATGGCCCTAAAGAAAAATAAAACCGAAAAATCGATTTAATTATATATTACACAAAATCGATTTCATCGAAATAATAATTACACAATTAATTCGACGAAATCGATTTTGTGTAATATAATATAATTAATAATAATTAATAATTAAATAATCATTACACAATTCTACGAAATCGATTTTGTATAATATATTATATTAAAAATAATTAAAACGATTTTGTTTTAAATCATTTGTTTTAATTAATTATTAATTACAATATTTTCGAAAATGACAAAGGTGGAGAAGAGACTGATTCTAAAATTTGAAAAATATCTTGATTTTGATGGATTCAAACTTATTGAGCGCACCATGTATGAAACTTTTCCTGAAGAAAAAGTTTAATAGGAAAATGATTAATAAAAGTTTTAAAATAAGAATTTTAGAATAAATAATAAACTGGGTAAAATTTATAATCTTGTTACGAAATAATTTTGAAAGAAATTAAAGTTTAATATTTTTACAAAATGATTTTGAAAATAAAAAGTGTATTATAAATTAAATTGAATAATTTTATTTTATAAATAAATTTTACAATTTTAAAATGATAATTTAAATTCTAAATTAAATTTAAACCAAATTTAATAAATAGAGTTTGACGAAATCATTAAATTAACGAGAAAGTTCTTAAAATATGTGTATTATTATCATTAATAAATTTTTGTATTAAAGACGAATTTGGGTTCTGAAATGTCAAACAGTTAACAACTAGCATGGATAGGATTCCTTAGCAAAGATAACGGGACATATTTCACTCCCCACACATCAGGCCTTATTTTAACAGTTTTTTTCTGACAATGTCATGAAAATGAAACCTATTTTTCTGAAATGCATCTTTGTCAAACCTTACGGGAAATAACTTTGAGTATTGACACCCTTCAATGAATAACTCTGGTTGACCACTGTCCAGTCATGTATACAGTCACAACTTGATCTTTAGAAATTGAACTGTGATTATCATCAGAATAATGAGTTTATGAATCAGTCTACTTATCGTGCTGCAAAGAGTAAGAGTCAAAATGGGGGAGCGAGCGATAAAGAAGGATAAAGTTTATCTGTAAAGTTTATTTATCCGATAAACCAGTTACTTCTGGAGGTGGAGGAAGATGGAGCTACACATGAAGCGGAAAGGAATATAACAGTAACACACAGAAGGTAAATTGTTAATCAACAAACAATGATTAGTAGGAATTTCAGAACAAACTTTCGGAACGAAGAACTTTTGAACATAATCTCGTTGTTTGTAGTTCAGAGTATCTGGTTCTCTTGAGCGTTGCTTCTTCTTTCTGTGGAAAGCAGCAACACGTGGGCGTGAATCAAAATGCGCTGGTGTTTCATCCATTGTCATATTATTCTGTAAGAAGCGATCTCCTATACGTTCTGCGCTATTCCCCGTCCATTCGATACAATCATAAGATGCGTTGACGATGAGCAGACCTAAATTGGATGCAGTGCGAAACAACTCTTTCAGTAGTCATGTTGTGCGGTGACGTAACCGAAACAGAAGAGAGCACACGACGAACCAGTCCTGACGATGTCTACAGTAAATGCGTTAGTCGGAAGCTGCAGCGAACTACATTTGCGTGTGGTGATACCAGTCGATTGGTCGCTATATTCTCCCCC
>MQRK01234723.1:1191-13045 GCA_001938485.1 Girardia tigrina
TTATTATTAATATAATATAAATAAATATATACTGTCTCGACACTTGTGATATAAATATCTAGAACAATTATTTTAATTAATCTAATCTGTTCCACATCCAAAATTACTCAAATTAAAATCAAAAAATGAAATTTCTTTTCTCAATTTTACCCGTCATACATGACGGGTTATTTACTAGTAATATAATAATATAAAATAATATAATAAAAAATAAATATAAATACTGATAATAATATCGCATTCTCTAAAAATTAACTTTTATGATTGTATTTTATTAAAACTTTTAAAAATAATTTGATTAAATTTTTTGTCACAAATATTTTATTATGTCTCTTATTTTAACGTTTATTACTATTTGTAAAATTGCACTTCAGTTGTTCATTCTAATTTAAATATTAATTTATATTCGTATTTGTTATTCTATTTCAATTAAAGTTTTGTATTCAAATGAAATTACATTACAATTTTAGTTTGATTAATTCACACCTCATTTAATTTATTTATATTTAGATAAAATACAATTATTAATACAATGTTAATTTTTATGCTTATTAAGAACACCAACATTGGTTTTCGAACTTTTATTTTCATTACAATCAGAATTGTCTTTTGGACAACTCTCAGCAAAACTCTCGTCATTCGACATCGTTCTAAATTGATAATTTTTTGTTAATGTTTGTTAATAAACAATTATTCGAACAAATATTTCATTATTTTCAGATTTTATTTTTAAAGTTCAAATTTTGTAATTTTAGTAATAATTTTATTTACATATTAATTTTATTAAAAAATTATTTCATGGAAAGAAAGAACATTTATTTAATTCAAAACTTAGTTATTGAATTATTTTTAGTCATGATTATTTTTCTCCCGAAATTTATTTCATGATAAAGGTAAAGAACTGGGCACCAATGAAGTCCCAATACCACTCAAACATCTGTGAACTGGTAACACTGAAACAACTGAACCTGAATCAACGAGGAAATTGAAATGAAAATTAACTGGTTGCACCGAGAATATGTTTTACACGTCATCTAGTCTTGGTGCGCGACTAGTTGACTTTCTGTGTTTAAATTTTTCCGGAGAAATTGGCATGGTTGGTTGCATTTGTAAGCTGAGTTTCCGAATTTGTTGTGATAGTAACACCAATTGTTTTTGTACGTTTTGTGTTCCATTTCGGTTGGTGTTTTCCTGTTTGGTGCTTTCTCGTACTTGAAGTATCTTTTCGTTTCGTTCTCTCTTTTGAACTCCAGGTTAGAGCTGTTTGTTTTTTGAGTTAGTTTTAATTCGGCGATTTCTGTATTTAATTTTTCAATTTTGTTTAATAGTAGTTTAATCATGTCATTTTCTGTTTCTTGATCTCTTTTTTTGTTCTGAATGTTGTTTATATTTGGATTTTCGTTGAGATTTATTTGATCAGCAAGTTTTCTGAGCTCGTCGAAGTCTGTTTCTTTGCTTGCTAGGAGTATTTGTTTGGTATTGGTTGGCAGTAGTCTATAAAAGAAATATTTGACCAGTTGTATGTTGACTGTGCCTTCTTCATCTTTTAAATTGTTTTTAAGGTCATTTACAATTTCTGGGGGTTTTCTGTCACCGAGTGTTGTGTTCATGAAACATTCGTTTAATATTTGTTCTTGGTGTTTTAAGTAGAGTTGTTCTAACCATTTTTCTAAGTCTTTGAATGGTTCAGTTGATTTCTATATTTCATATAGTTTTTCGTTTAGTTTCAGTAATATTTCATTTGGTAATTGGTTGATTATGTTATTATGCTATTGTTCTTTTATCTGTGATGTTGTTAAATTTTAGTAGGTTTTTGCATGTATTAAACCACTATGACGGTGATTTCCGGTTGTGAAGGGTGAAGTTTGGTAATTTTAGATTGGTTTTTTCTACTACTGCGTTTTTTGTTATTTTATTGTTTGCTTTGTTTGACATTTGTGTTGTGTTTATGTTTTGTATGAATTGTTAATTGTTGCTTTGGGGCGAGACTTTGTTTTGTTCTGACACCAAAGCATTACGGAAGCGAGCTAATGAGGTCGAAGAACTTTATGAACTCGTCTACATCAGTGTTTCTCAACCGGTGTGTCGTGATTGGAACGGCAGTGTGTCGCGATGAATTGGTGTGTCGCAGGTGTGTCGCGATGATTTGCTTGATAATATGCAATACTCTTAAATTTTATATAATAATTTTCAAGATTCAACTTTGTAGTGTAGAGTCTACACTGTAGACTGTATACTGTTATCAAATAAAATCAATACGATTGCTGTTAACCATCCTCGATAAAACAGGTCAAAACATCAACATGGACTCTAGTAACTAGAGTCACTTGACTAAAGTCTAGAATTAATACTTTGAAAACCTCATAGTTACATAATAACTTCGCTTGATAACAGATGTGTCACAAAATTTCATGTATTGTGTCGAGTATGTCATTCGGAAAAAAAGGTTGAGAACCTCTGGTCTACATAACCTCGTTATTAATATAATAAATAAAAAGAAAATATAAATGATTAAAAACTATAATTGTATATAACAATTAACGGAAGGAATATTAAATAAGAAACAAGAGAACAGTTGGATCACAGAAGAGGATAGAGTCACAAGAGTAAAAAAATATCACGAAATTTAATACGGGGAAATGGTAATTACTTTGGAGTTCAATGTTCAGTTAATTCGACGAACGTGTCGTGGAGTCGTTGTAAAGACCGTACAGTAGTACTACTTTGTTTCGGCCGGGAAACTGTGTTTGTCAAGTGGTTATCCTTGGTTGATTGAACGTTGTCTTGGACTGAGAAAACTTGCGGATTGATATCGATTGTTTCCGTACTCGAAAAATAATCTGGTGAACTAATCAATTCAACAGACGACGGCTTCGGCAACTGATATTTGATTTAATTGGCAGCAATTGCCATTTTCTTGAAAAGGAATTATGACTATAAATTCGTTGTTAGTAAATTATTAATGATCGATATTATTGATCATTTTTGAATTTGTTTTTAACTTAATTATTGCTAATAGCAATATTTTAATTAAGTTTACGTGAGCCAAATTATGACTTCTTGGATTTTCTTTTGATTTTTATTTTCACTGAGTTCGTTTCTTCCTTTTTTTAATTAAAAAAAACAATCGAATTTTCCGAGGAGATAAAAGAACGTAAACTAAAAAAGCAAAAAATATGGTTGAATTAATAAAAATACTGATAAATAAAATTATTACAAATGAAATAAAAAAAATAATAAAATTCAACCACGAGATTATTTAAGACACGAGACAGATAAAAAAACTAAGTACAATGGGTTCCTTTAAAAAAAACAGAGTACATACTCTGCGTTCATGTTCGATATGCATGTCAGTCAAAAGTAAAGCGCACGAATACCTGTTATTAAAGTTCGAATTACGGGGCAGCTCGTGAAAGCGATGGTGGACACTGGATGCTCAATATCGATGGTGGATCGATATTTAGTGTGATCGAATGATGCGGAGCGAACACATGATAAACTACAGACAGTCATCATTCCAAATGTGGTAAAAAATGATGTATTGGTTGAACTCAAAGTCAGCGGTTGCAAAGTGAGAAGGTTGGTCTTGCTAGTTGAAAACCTGAGTGGGACAGAATTACAAGTGCTTTTCTGAATGGATATGATCGCTTTGCTGGGCGATGTTCATATCGGCGCAGACGGAGCGCAGAAAAAATTCGGACTCATGGAGTGGAAAAGGCCAGTTGAGGGAAAGAAATGTAACGGGAATTTTAACAGAAGTTAAGGTTAGCAGCACTAGCGACACAGGAGCAACCAGCGAAAAATACAGTGACGAGACTGGTAAGTCAGGCAAAGTACGAATCACGGATCAGGACTTCACAGTTGAGTTCGATTGGTCTTATTGGTCGATAAAAAGGCACTGGAGAGAACGACAAGCGTCTTCGGTGCATATTAGTGTGGCAGAATATGCATCAGCCAAAATGCACAAGGCCAAAGGGGAGACGGAGTTGCTAGAGTGGAAGATAAGGTGGCGGTTGGTAGAGTGCGATAGCTCGCGCCTACCAAAGCTGCCGCTTATGACAGTTGTGTGAATATAGAAAGAGAAGGTCCGACCATTGCTCAACTATGGGGAACTCAATGATGCCATTTCCAGTCACAGCGCGGGGAGTCTGGTGTAGGCAGAAAAACTGAGGAGTTGGCGCAGGATTGGGCGCAAGTTAGTTATTGTGTATTTGCGGTGCGCAAATCAAAGCGGATCACTATGGTCCTATCAGGTGGTGAATAATTACGAACGATCCTGACATTTAACATGGCTAGGATTCGAGTTGAATGTCGCGTTAAAAGTCATGCAGAGAGTACTGCAGCATGTGTTGGCGTCGGATTCAGAATTTGATGCCAAGTCAGACACGTAATATTATGACATCGTGTAGGATAATGCAAGAGACCAGTAGAGTGACTGATGGAAGAGCTTGAGGGTTTTGAACTGGAAGCGAAACTACCTGTGGCACTCGACAGCTGCCGTGTATTGGGCCTGGCAGTTAAAGACGCAGTATATGGTACTTTATTATCACAGTGTGGCAGAAGTGTCCCAGAACTTCCGTACAGTCTAACCCGCCGCAGTCTATTTGAAATTTACTTCATCGAATATTTAGCTTTATATTTAACAATTAATATAATACTTATATTTGTTATACTATCATAAGTTTTAAAGCAAGCAATTTGCAGATATTTTGATTGTAATTATCTTTTTCTTTTTTAATTTATTTTCTAGAATTTTTATTTCTTGAAATACAATTTACGATTTTAAAATACAATTGTTATTATTTGAAATACAATTTTAAAATTTGAAATTCAATTGTTATTCTTTGAAATACAAGTTGAAATGGTGTATTCGAAAGCATTTTATATTTATAAACTAAAGTTTCTAAATCTAAATATTTTAATATAAAATCAAAAACGCCATTAAAATCAAATTTTATTGTCGCAATTGTTGTTAATTCAGCCTGAAGATGGTGGAAAATCCACCGAAATATATTGCGACAATAAAATTTGATTTTAATGGCGTTTTTGATTTTAATAAAAAATTGTCGTTATTTTTTAAATTTTAATATAAATTAGTTTATTTAATAAAAAAAGAAATATTTTGCATTGAAGTATGCTTAATAAAGTAAACTTGATATTCAAAATATTTTAATTTATTTACCATTCTGAAAATTGTTTTTTGTATGTCCTACGCAAATGCAATCAAAAGGCTCAAAGGATCAATTCGAATTATATTCATTAATCACAAATCAAGAATTTAAGTAAACACATTTTTATTGAGTTATTTAATAAAATCATTTATTAATACTTGTAATTGTGTTTTAAATAATTAATTCTTCTCGCAAGATTTTTTTTCTTTTTCAAATACATCTGCCACTCGGAATTTACAGATTCCTTACAAGTCATTTATTTGCAATATATAAAATTCAAGTTTGGTTTAATTTATACTTTAAAAGTGTCTCTTAAAAAATAAATCAAATATTTCTTTGAACTTTTGAAACATTTTTTTCTTTTTATCGTTCATTTTTGTTATTTATAAATTTCAAAGTAATCAAAATTAAATTATTAAATTAACGACAAATTCTTCACGAAGAAAGTGTAATGAAATATTTGGAAAAGTTCCTAAAACTGAACTGGAGACCCTCTAATCATTCCGATGACTTAAAAATGGAAATAAAAGTTTTTCATGAGATCAAGAAAGAATTATTTTATTTTTAAAAAAAAACTTTTAAATTAATTCTGAGTTCGAGATATATTTGAAAAATAAAATATAATATTATATAATTTCGAAGTACAAGAAATACAAATTTTGAGAACATTCAATAAATAAATAATAATATTTTGATTGCAAGCTTAGTGTAAAAAACTTTCGTTAATATTTATTAAATGTATTTGTAGAAACACAAAGCGACCAAATCCAAATAAATATATTTCATCCCTCTCTTAATTCTTTCTTGTACAAATTCGTCCTCTCCTTCCAAGTCACATCCACAGAACAAAGATTTATTTCCAGAATAAAATTATTTAAAAAACATTATTGTAATATTTGTAAAATTAAATTACCTAAAACCAAAAGACTTACTCGGTCAATAATATTTATATTTACAAAATACAAGTAAATACACTATAAATAAAATACAAAATTGTGTAATGCTGCGGTTTTATATACAATAAAAAATATTTAAATTAAAATAATATTCGATAATCAGATTTAACTATATAAATTAATTATAAATAATTTTAACATGATTGTAAATAGCGATTTTTGTTGGAAAAGTTTTCTTATAACAAATAAAATATTTCTTTCTTTTTAAAATTTTTATAATTCTAATAATAATATTTTTTTCATATTTAAAAAATTTTTGTAATGTGATAATTTTCTATGTTTTGAAAAGATTTAAATTAAAAAAATACCGATAAATCGGATTTAATTTAAATAAAAAATAATTATTCAACAAAATTGAAAAATTATTAATAGTAAATTTAAAAATTTAACATTTAAGACACAAATGGCTTTTTCGACTATTTTTTGGTACCTGATGAATTACTAATTTATTAAAAAATCAAACATCATATAATTACAATTTATAAATAATTAATAATATATTTATAAATCATATTTTAAATAAAATTATTATAATAAAATATTTGCATTACTTAACATGTTTATAAATAGCAAATTTTTAGGCAATTTTATTCTAAATAAATAATTATTTCTTATATTTGAAATATTTACTAATTATTATTATTGTACATGTTTTAAAAACTTTGTAAATTTTCTTTAATAAAATTATTTTTACTAAATAAACATTTTGTAAGTAATCGAAATATTTTTATATTATAGGATTGCATCCTCCACAACTACATGACAAATATTATTTGTTTGTAATAAAATTGTTGTAAGTTTAAATATGTTAATTTTTAATTCAAATATTAAAATAAATTTTAAAATATTTTTAATACATTTAATAATGATTTTATTAATAGGAAATTGACTAAAATAATCTTTAAAATTCTTATCTTAAAAGACATTGTCAAACAATTAATAATTTAATATTTTATTTATTCGTATTATATTTTATTAAAAGTTATAAATAAAATTTATTACAATTAATAACAGAAAATTACACAATAAATAAATTAAATTAAAAATTTTAACCAATCTTCATAATTTAAAAAAACATTTGAAATATAAAATTATAATTTTTGTTTAAATAATAATTAATATGCAAATTATTTTAATGGAAGAAATTTCCCATCAAACAATGAATGATAAATATGAATGTCAAATTTGTCTTTCGCGTGTTTCCGACAAAGTGATGTTTGATACTTGTAACCATTCATTCTGTACGTACTGTGCCGGGTCTTGCATCCTCCATGATGATAGGTGTCCTTTCGACAGATTGAAAATTGCATCAATGACGTATTACAATAACTCGAATGGGGAAACAATTACCAAAAGTATTATTGATTGTGCAACAGAAAAGTTTATAGAAACAATTAACTTCATTCTTGATAAAATTTGTTGGAAATTGAAAGAAAGTTGTTTGTTTATGGAATCACAATCGGAACAATATGGAGAACAAATAATTGAAAATCTGAACGAATTAACCTCTGTTTCCGACGAGAATATCTTTGAACAATCTCAAAAATGTATTCGAATGTGCGACGTTTTAAATGAAATGAAAATTGATATAAAAAACGAAAGAGGAGTATTTAATAGAGAATGGAGAGACATTAGTATTCTTCGTAGAAAAAGTGACAAAAATATGTTTCACAATTACTTTGCCTCTGATGATTGTAAATTTACTATATGGCGTTGTTTTGAAATCATATATCAAATCGATACATACAAGAAAGAATCCCTTCATTTCATAGGAAACTATTTAAAATGTACCGGCAACAATCTCCATCAAAGGAGTTTTAGAACATATTTTGAATACGTTTTAAATAATTATAGATTGATAGAGAAAATAGTTCGTTCGAATAGACCACTTATTAACGTATGCCTTCTGTGGATCCTTAAAAATCCGTGGTGCGATGTTCGGGAATACGTCAGATGTCCTGAGAACAGTTGCGTGATCTGTTGGGAATCTTCAGAGACATCGAAACTAGCTACATGTGAAGTTTGTGGTACCGGACTTTGTTGTAATTGCACGAAGAATTTCCTTATAATTGACGACAAATGTTTGCTAAAATGTGATGGTAGATTAATAAGGAAAGACGGAGGTCATCGTGATCCTAATGTAAAAGATATTGAAGAAATGATCAATTCATACAAGGATGAATATTTGCAATTAATATTGGACATTTTAGGTCATGTTTATGAAATAATGAAGGGGTTATCGAAAGATGAACGTTCAACTGAGAACTTCTTTACTCAAGTGAGGGACATTGATGACGTATACAAGTCTCTGTCGTTCAGTGATCATCAAGATTGTCTGTCAATTAATATGATTTTGACGAATACGTTAATGACATCAAAACTTTTATTAGATTTGATCAGTTTGAAAATGCTCATCTCATTATCTTTTCAGCCATTATCTACGTCTGATCATATCCAGACAGTTAGGCAGCATATGGCACCATTAACATTTAAAACGGAGATATTGATAAAAAAGACAAAGAATTTGAATTTCGAAGAATCTCTGAAAACGGAGTACTCGACTGTTATCGAAGAATTGCGAGATATTTTAGAAAAGGTATTTCAATTGCTTAATATAAAAGGACATAATTTTCAATAAATCTTGCTTCATGATAAAATTTTTGTTCGTTTATTTTTTATTTTTGTGTAATAGTGATTTGACATTTTAGTGAAATGAGTCTGTTATTCGCGTCAATACTGTCAGTCATTTATTGCAAAATTAATTACATTTTATTACTCTGACGTGGCAGTTAATTTTAGTTCGCTAATCAAATTTAAATGGTTTTATAAAAGAATATTTGAAATTTAAATCAAATTTAAAATTTTAAAAATTAACTTGAATGAATTGTATTTAAAGATATTCTTTATAAATTCATTTGATTTAAAATATTAATTTAGTAGAAAAATGAGTTGACCAAAACAGATTTAAGATAAAATAGATTTTAAAAAAATAATTTGAATTCTATTAACAACTATAAAATATTTCAGTGTACAATTAACTTCAATAAAACATTATGATTTTTATTTTACAACTTGATTTTTTTAAAAACATTCATTACAATACTTTTTTAATAAAACTTTTCAGTTGACAGAAAAATAAGGTTAAGCTTATATTGTTAGATTATTATGACTTAAACTAAAAACTGGGAAAAAGTAACCGAGGAAAGCCTTTTTTCAATGAATAAAATTGAAAGAAAAATACATTTACTTTTCAGAGTGATGTTGCATAGCAGAGGTTTCATTCCGTAGTAGAATGTCGAAGCGTGTCCCACTTGGTTAAAAATGGCGACGGTGAGATCACGGACGAAACTGATAATTGAGATGCGGATATCTGTAGTTATGTTCCCCTTAGTGGATATTGTGATGGTGTAGGGACGTTGAACCGATAACATCAGAGTAAATTCAGTGGCGGAAGTGCTTGTATCCTTGTGGACCAGAGTGCGTGTATGAGATTTATCGTATAGTGCTGTTTGAGGGTGTGCGCTGCGATTTTTGTGGCCAAAAACATGATTTGAGTCATGTGTGTAATGATTAATAGGTGTATAAAGTATATAATAACTGAGTTTCAACAAACAATCATACCTGCTTACACCGGTTTGGTTGCTGGATCCAAATTCTTACACAAGTGAAGTGCTGGTCAAAGAATTGCAATTTTGCCTTACAGTTGCCATTTTCTATAACCGTAAATATTGCCCAGACGCAACTTAAAAGCCATCGAGGAAGCCTTCTGACCTATTTTATAGAACATTACTTTATCTTTTAATCTATTGTTCAGTTATATAAAATGTGTTGCGGTCGAGAGTTCACTTATACACTATACATGCAGTTATATAACATAATGCACATAAAAAATTAGCTAATTCGATACATTTATTTAATCATCCCATCACAATCCATATATACGCAGATTGAGTTCCGAAATCCCGAGGTTATTCTTGATCTCCCCGCATTTCGATAGAATTTTGTAGAAGCTAAAGCGTGACATAAAGATAAACATACAAAATTGAATAAAAACTTACCCGATGAAGGAAAATGAATATCTACCCCTCCTCAGATAGTACATCGTGAGAGACATCAGTGGCGATAATCCGTTAGCAAATCGCACTATCATGAAGAAAGTTATAAGGTATGAAGAATAAAAATTAATTAAAAATGAATCCGAAAAACAATAAAGACTCTTACCATACTTCCCAGTAGGCATAGAAGGTCATCCGACCTTCTGCTGAGAGCTCTCCGTGGGCCGAGTCCCTGAGCGAAACCCACAAAGCAGTGGCACATTTCAGAGAGAAGATATAACCCCTATAAAATTGAGAAATTAATTAAAAACATAAAGAAAATTGATTAAAGTTATCTTGAATCAGTCATTGTTCCGAGAATAACATCACGCGATGAATAATCATTAATCATCCGTGACAAAGCGGTCCTTGTTTGGAAACACACCGCATGGAGACAGTTGTTTCAGCAAATCGAAATCGAAAATCACCGTCGTTGGCCAATCAGAAGAAGCCACGAGGAATTGCACATCGGCAGGTAAACTAATGGTATTATACAGTGCGTTCCAAAAGTCTGTTCGCACCCATAATTTAATACTTTTATAAAAAAAACTTTTTAAAAACCACGTTTTTCTTGCGGACTAAAAAGAAGAAAATAATTTTTGGGTAGAGATATGTTGATTATGATATAGGGTATAGAGAATCCGGGAAGAAAAAACTTTGAATTAGATATAATACTCTATCACGAATAATAATTCAGAAAAATTAAAATAAAATCAAACATAAAGTAAATAAAGAACAAAAACTTTCTAAGTTAGTTTCATTACTTATGATCTAGTTTTCAGAATTTTACTTAACAAAACTGAAGTTACAAACTTATTTGAAGACTAAAAAGTAGAAAATAATACTTTTATAAAAAAACGTGATTATGATTTTATTTTAATTTTTCTGAATTTATTTTAATTATTTTAGAATTTATGTAACATATTTTTCTATTTATTTTTATTTATTTATTATTTTATTTTAATTATTATTTATTTAAACGTGGGGCGCATTTTGTATATATTATTTATTTTATTAATTCTTACATTTGTCTTGTAGTATTTGCATGCTTGTTTATAAAGAATTATGGAAGATTTCTCGAGAAATACCAAGACTCTAAGAATTCTTAGACACAACTATAAAAAAAATCAATCAATTTAATAACAGAACTTTTCGTAGTAATATCAATCGAAAATTTTTAAGTAGATGAATAGAAGGGATTCGCTGTTATGTAACTCGCTGTTTTGTAATTCGCTGTTATGAGGATACGCCGAATAGAATTCTATAAAATTTCACTAGTGTCAAGATAATAATTATAAGAGATAATTTTTGGAATTCATTAATGAAGTTTCATATATTTTTTGGGTTTTTTGTAAAAGGAAAAATATTTGGGGAACTAATACAGGATTTCATATCGAAAGTTCTGATTTACCAAAGATTTTATATCGCAAGCTTCTTACACACTCCTTTGAATATCGCTTGAAAGATACTCATTGCTACTACTAATGAAGTTTTTAAATTCATTTGACCATTTCTTTAAATTTTTTATTCCGTATTTAATTTGTTACTAATTGAGAGGTTAAATAGTTTTCAATGCTTATGCTTATTAAAATTATTAAGTATAATATATAAATATGGTGCCATTAAGAATGTA
>MQRK01234723.1:14349-32885 GCA_001938485.1 Girardia tigrina
ACTTTTTCTATTTTTTCGAATTTATTTTAATTATTTTTGAATTTATTTTACATACTTTTCTATTTATTTTTTATTTTATCAATCATTATTTAATTAATTTTTCTAATTTATTATTTTTTTGGACAATTTAAAATATTTTTTCTGATTTATTTTAATTTAATTTTTCTATTCATTCATTCATTAATTTTCTGGACAACCTGCTTATCGTCGCAATTTTTCGATTATTTTTATTAAAAAAATAATTTTAACACATCATTGATGTTGGTTAGTGTTCACTTTCATAAACATCCGCCATCTTGTTTTTTCCATACAAAATTTATTAATCAAATTGTGCGCAAACTAAGTACTTAAGAAGCATAGAAGTGCTACAATATTGAATTGTTAGGTGGAATATGGTTTCATACAAAGTTTCAGAAAGATAGGATTTTAAAAAATGGTCGAAAAATCGATCTCAAATTTTGTCCCGGACACACAAACAAGAAAGCAAGTTAAGAAAAACGTTTTAAAAATTATCACTTATACAAATTTCCTAAGTAAAAAGACGATGAAGTGGAAGTAAATATTATATTTACAAATAAAAATGTTATTTTTAATATTTTGTGTGGTATCCTTTCATCTTGATGATTGAAGACACCCTTCGCGGCATCGAATCGACAAGTCGACGACATAAAGAACTTGATATGTTGTACCATAACTTTTCTATTTCTATCCACATTTTCTCTGAATTCAAAGTATCCATATTTTTTATTTTTCTCTTTATAATACCCCACAAATTCTCAATTGGGTTTACATCTGGTGAGTTGTCAGACCAATCAAGAATATTTATCTTCTTTGTTTTCAAAAAAAGACACTGTTGATGCTGATCGATGGCAAGGTGCTTTGTCTTGCTGAAATATAAAATTTGGAAGAGGGAATACCAAGCATTGCCCTGTAATTTCTATGCTCTTGACACTTAGGTCTTGATAGTTCTTCGAATTTAAATTTCCGTTTATCCGTTTTAAGATACCAACACCAAATCTGGAGAAAGATCCCCATACATGAACTTTGGCACCGTGCTGGAGGACCTTCTTAGTACAAATGTGACTAAGCCTTTCATTGTCAAACCTTCTAACGATTTCGCTACGAGTGTGACTATATGTGCAGAACATAGATTGATCGCTAAAAACTACATTCGACCACTTATCGATGTCCCAATTTTGTTTATCCCGAGCCCATTCAACTCTTCTTTTTCATTGCTTTCCATTCAATAAAGGCTTGCAAACAGCATAATGACTTTTTAAGCCGTACTTTATCAAAATTCTATTCACTGTACTTCGTGATACATGTATTATTCTAGCTGCATTGAAATCTCCTGTTATTTTACTTATCGACAAGCGCCTATTTTTCAAGCATATACGGCGAATAATTCTTTCAGAACGTTTTGGTAATTTTGAAGGTCGTCCACTACGTTTTTTATCTTCATATGTACTTTTTATCTCCATTGTCTTGAACTTATGTACAATTTTTTGAATGCCCCGCTTTGAAACAATAATACCATGTGTAACCTTCATAATTTCTTGTATCCGACCCGTTGAATGACCCTCGTTCATTAATTCTACAATAATAATCCTAAACCTTATATCTATATTTCGAGTTGTCATTGAATTTAAAAAATAGACATTTAATCAATTCATCTTAAAAAAAGATGGTCTTGATATTTCAATTTCAAAATTTACTAAAATTATTTAAATTAAAGCATTTAAACAAATTAAAAAATTTAATAAATAGCATAAATCAAAATTTCAATGGGTGCGAACAGACTTTTGGAACGCACTGTAAATACAACAGTCATATTGCAGTAAGTCAGAATGTTTTTGCAGTGAGGCAGAACATTAGAACATTAAAAACCAGAGAGAACTTTTTGAAAAATAGAACAGAACATTTGAAGCGAAATATTTGGACAAGAACATTAACACTAATCTGAAGAATAACTTCGAAGGGGAATTCAAAAATATTAACAAAGAGAATTTTAAAGAAGAATATTAACAGAGAGAATTTTGAAGCGATTTTCGAATAAGCGAGATCATACGACAATAAATTCAATAGCCTTATCAATATCCCTCCGGAGATCGAATAGAATAAATGTAATTAGAGAAGTTTAATATTCAGTTTTATGAGTTTAATATATGTATAATTATATAACTGTATTTTTATTATATATCTAGTAAATTAATTAGATTTAATCTTTTAGTCGAGTTTTAGAAAACTTTAGATCCTGTCGTCGTCATAGTCGCCATCCTCACCTATAAATGAATATTGAACGGAGAATTGAAATGAGCCTCAGCAGACGGAGAATTAAACTTATTATTAACAAACAAGGAGTTAAGGTGAATATGATGTCACCACAAGTTGGTAAATGTAGAGTCGTAGGAAAGAGTACGTGCAGACCTGGATCGGGGAAGCGTATGTTGTGACAAATTTTTCCGAGGCCTAGTCGTGGATTAACCGTTGGCCATGGGCCTAAAGCGATTCACCTAAGGTGTCCGCTATGATTGTAAAAATAAAATTTTTCTTGAACAAATTACTCCTTGTGTGGATTAATGTGATGATAGACGATGAGTAGAACTTAAATGAGAAGGAGCGAGTTGGTTAAGAGACCTTCCAAACATTAGCTGTTCGTAAATGAATAACGAAGGGACCTGTTGTTGATATATAAAAACACACAAGTAGTTGTCACCTGGAACAATAGAAATGAATAAATACTATACGAATATATAATGATATATAACAATATATAACGATAATGTTTTATATAAATCTTAATTTTAGACAAATCGACAATTCACATAACAGTGCCATAAGTTCACATGCAGCATAACAGTGCCACAAGTTATAATACACGACATAACAATGTATAGAGCAGGCATGAGGGAAGCAATCACAAGAGAAAACATAACACATAGCAAGAAATCAGCCCCGAGCGGCACTGAGCTAGGCGGGGGGCCAACAGCCCGTCCTGTCTTTAAATTGAACCCACAGGCCCTCCGAGCTTGGAACTGCTAGTCAGATGTCAAATAAGGTGAGGCGTCCGACCCATTTACAGATAGATATACCAGAGAGTGAATAAATTCATAAAATAATATTGGGTTGTGGTTGACCCTTAATAACCACTGGGGGCTCAGGAGCATTCAAGAATGTTATAACTCAGAAGGGTCGTGACAAATGTTTGTGTTTGTGTAAATTTTATTCATTACCTTTTTATTCTTGGTCTAAATTTTTCTGAACCCTATCACAAAAGGATTAACAATATTAGAGAATACAAAAAGAAATTAAAGTTGTATAGTAAAATTGATGGATTCGATGTAATAGTCCGCTGAAAAAAAGTCTTTGTTGTCCTAATCAGCAACACAGTTTTTATTAATTGAAAATTTCATCGAATATTCCGCGAACTTCATAGTTTTTAATAATTCATACTATGAGGAGTTGGTTAATTTTCAGTTCGCTGATCGAAATTTAAATAATTTATAAAATTATTTGTAATCGAAATCAAATTCAAAATTTAAAATTAATACTTAGAATGGTACTTAAATTTGAATTTGAAAATATTCTTCATAAATTAATTTGAATTAAAATATTATTTTCGTAGAAATATGAGTTGATCAAAACAGATCTGATTAAGTACTTTTAAAATTAATAATTTTAGTGAAAAATTGAATTCTATTAAAAACTTATTAATAATTGAAAAAAATTCTTTTTTCAAATTTTAAAATGAATTAAGGATATGATTAAAAAATTAAATATTTAAAATATAAAAATTTGAATATTAAATATAAGGTATTTTTAAAAATTTCAGAAAATAGTAAAAATATTATAAAATGTTTTTTAAAACGCAAAAATATTTCATTTGAAAAAATAAATTATAAAAAGCAATATAACAAGATTAAAATAAAAAAAACAAATTTAAAAAATAAATAATAGTAAAATTAAAAAAAAATTATAAATGGCTATAAAATTAAAAAATTAAATATATGTTAAAATAATAATTGTCATAAATATTTTCAATAAAATTTTATGACAATTATTAGGTTGAAAAAATGAACGGGGAATGAAGAAATGTAACTACGTGGTACGTTCAATAAGTATCCGACTTGACACAAAAAAAATCCTAAAATGACCATTTTTATAACACAACAAACACTTAACGTATGAAGTTTTAACTTTTTTAACATAATGTCAATTTTGCACTTCATACTTCTGCCAACAAATAATCAACTTAGAAAACATATTTTTGAAATACTCCAGACCAATGTTCCCCCTAAGCTGCGGGCGTGAGCGCGCGCACCTTGTAGACTAAGAGCGCGCAGTGGTAAGATTTTTGCGCGCAGCAATAAAATAATATATAAATAATATCCGAAGCAGCATTTGCTACAAAAAAATCACCTAGAAGATCTAGAAACAATTCGTAATCGGCCAAATGGTGGAAGAGTTCGATTGCTGGAAGAAACAGAGGAAGATCGAGAATCACGGCAAGAAACTTTCAAACGCAACCAAGCTTCAAAAGAAAAAAATAAAGTTATTAATTGACAACATTATTTTAGCCATAAAAATTAATACATCCATTATTGCCGTTCAAAGCATTAATGAGCATATGTCAAAATATATTTCTTCATTGCCAGAAAACTGGAGAGGAAAAAATTATGCTTTCGAATTTGTTGAATGTATTAGTAATGTTCTTCAAAATCAGCAAATGAGAGAACTAAGGGTAGCAAACTATCATTGTCTTATAATAGATGAAAGCACGGACATAATAGTTCATAAAATGTTAGTTATGTATATCACGTATCGATTTGAGAATAAATACAAAACTATTTTTGCTGGAATTCAGGAGCTTACAACATGTGATGCTGATTCTATTGTGGTGACAATAAAATTTTTTACCAAGTATATAATTTAGACCTGAATAAAATGGTAATGTTAACGTCTGACGGAGCAGCTATAATGCTAGGAGTGCCGAATGGCGTAGCTGCGATTTTACGCCGAAAAATAAAACACTTAGTAGTTCAACATTGTGCATCTCATCGAGAAGATTTAAGAATAGATGACGCGTGAAAAAATAACATTCAGATGAAAGAGATAAATATGTTACTGAAAACTGTTTACACTATTTTGCATCATTCGTCTCTAAAAAAGCACAAATTTCAAGAATTGGCATCTGTTTTAAATTGTGATGTTTTGTCGTTCAGACCACTTAATGAAGTACGATGGCTTTCTCGTCAATTTGCAATAGCTCCTATCGTTAGAAACTATGATGTGCGTATCCAATATTTTGAGAAAGATGTAGATAAAATAATGATCCAATCTCAAAATACTGTTTACGTGCCCTAAAAAGTGATACTAACCATTTCACCATAGTGCTTTTAAACGATATTTTGAGCGAACTCGGGCAACTTTGTAAGTTTCTACAATGATGGAAGCCAATGAATACGCAAAGGCGGTAATTAGCAGAATGAAGATTCAATACGTTGGGAAATAAAGCCTTCTGGAGCCGAGAAGCGGAAATTATTTTATCCAAACCATTAGATGAAGAAAAAAGTAGATTGTAAACACATTATTAAATTTATTAGTGATTTATGTAATCATCTGGAAAGGTGCTTTCCATCGGAAGAGATGAGAGAATGGTCTGCTTTTGATTACAATGCGATCTCAACCAAAGTAATAGATTTTACTTTTGGGCAAGCAAACGCACAAGCTCTCATTAGTAAGTATTCTGAAATTCATTATGTGAGCGACGATGAACGAGATGATATATTGGAAGAGTACTCATCATTTAAGTTTTTAGTTGCCGTGAATCTAAAAGAAAAAATAGCCAAAGATTTTAATAGCATGTTTTCGATCAGGTTCAGCAATGACGAGTTTAGTAAAATGGCGTATCTAGTCGAAATATACTGGACATTTCAAGCAAACAGTGCGGATTGTGAAAGAGGGTTTAGTATTATGAATACGATTAAGTTGAAGATAATAAACCGTATCGAAACGTCACATCTCGTCATTGAGATTTATAACTTTTGGAGTAAGAATAAATGTCGGCGTGAAAAAAATTAAATTTCAAATATTTCAAATAAAAATTTTCTGTCTTTTATATTTAAAATAAATTGAATTTGTATATAATTATGATTTATGCGCTCATTTTTTTATTTACAAAATTTTTGCGCGCAGCTAAAAAAAATTAGAGGGAACATTGCTCCAGACCATCTTCAAATTGTCTTTGGATGCAAACTGAATGCCTCTCAAATACTTCTTTATATGTCTGAAGAGATAAAAATCTATTGGTGTCAAATTTTGGCTATACGGTGGTTGATGCACAAGTGCTAGTCTAGAACCTTCAATTGCGTCCTAGAAATGTCCGCTATATGTACGTTACAATATATCTTTAATATCAGCTAAATACATGAATTATCATTTGTTTCTGTAAATGATGTGATACCTGATCAAACTGAATTATTTTGTACAATTGAAGTAAGTTGTTCAAGAGCTGTTGGATTACTTAGAAGATAATTATTTTGGAAGACTTACTTTGGATAATAGTCATCGCTGACTAAGATTTCCAATTGATTTATGGAACTGTTACGCTACTGTTTAAAATGGAATTCCGAAAACCAATGATTCTGAGGAAAACCAGCATCGATGGTTAAGTCTATTGATTGAAGCAAATCTTCGACAATATAGAAAATTATTAATAAATTAAAGGAGGAACAGAGTTTTAATGAATTCTTTATTAATCAATGCATTGCAGGAAACGATCTGCCATATTCTCAAAAGACTTACAGAGATTGTGTTAAACGTATTGTGAACATAGTGAACGATTATAATAATCGTAATTTATTAGATTATCTTTAGAGGATTTTAACATAATTTTGATTTAAGTGTTTAATAATTTGTATTTTTAAATATGCATATATTTGAATGTAATTTAATGGAATAAATTTTTTATATCTATGAAATTTTCTTTGTCATGGGCCTTGGGAAAAAAATCAAAACTCTATTTGACATTGAACTGCCTTCTCCCTGAAAAACACATGAGACTGAAAGCATATTCCGACCTTTATAATAAAGTTTGCGACTCGACTTTTTTTATTTTTATTGAAAAATTTCAATCATTATTTGCTTTTTCTGTTGATCGATTATCCATCCAAATTATTTACTTGTTTTGAAACGCTCCTTCTTTTAAATGGTGCCTGAATATTTTTAAGAATAACTTAAAGGACCAAAAGTGATATCTGATGAAATCTTCCAGCTGATAATCAGGAAAGCAAAAGGGGCATCTTCACATCCTTTTCCCATTTGTATGAAAGTATCGGGTAAGCACAGTCTGAAAAATAATGGAGCTGGTATCGCAATTGGTCTTTCAAATTTTCTAAGTCAAAATAGACCAGAGATGTGACCAAACGCATACTTGCATCCGTACCTATGCGGAACTATGTCTATTAAATTTAAAGGCTTTTCCCGAAATTAGTCTATAGTTCAATAACCGGTGTTTGGATACAGCTAATGCAGTTATCCGTACAGTCTGGGTTGGTCTCATAAGAATAATATTTGAAACAGTTTAAAAATACAGTAAATAAATTTATTACTTTTTACCAGAACCCCATTTCGTGTAATAAGTACATTTGTTTCATCGATTTTTGTAGTGATCATTCTATCATAATTCGAGAATATCTTCAACTGTCCGAAATTGAATATCATCATAAAGATTGACTATCCAGGATTTAAAACATCACCTTGAAAACCGGAGTATCATTCAAGAGCGTATTACTTGCACACCCTACTTTCTTTGAGTAAAATTTTACAAAGATAATTGTTGCAATAACATCGACAAAGTGTACTAGCCGTGCAGTCTATCACATGAAACAAATCCTATTTCTGGATCCCTCATTATCCATAAAAAAACATTTAGAAAGTCTCGAATTGATCCAATAACTTTCTTGTTTGTTTTCAGAGAAATTCGAGACCGTCGACCCTCATTTTATATGGGCTGTGTCCATTAAATATCCGGAAGGAAGTAAAGAACATGAAATATGAATAATATTTTGAGTCAACATTGGTGGGTTTCTAAATGTATTTATTTTTCAATATATGAACAATCAATTAATACATTTTTTACCAGTGTCTTACCAGCTCCAACAAGGCGTTCCGTCGAAAATGGTTGGCTGATTCTCTAGGAATTCTTGTTCTACCTTTTTTACTTCTGCTTTTGATGTAATATGTCAATCTTGTAGATGTTTCATAAGGTGGAAGAACAAATAAATATCATTTGGGGCTAGATACGGTGAATAGGGAGGGCGTGGAAACCCACATTCTCTACTTAGCTTGTAGAAAATTTCATATAATTTTCATATCCTTAGCAGAAATATCTATTGAAACCAAGTCATAGAGATCAGCAAAAATCGTTAGCATAAAAGATTTCATATGGCATGTTGATTCTCGTAGCTTCTTTGTGTTCGGCTCATTCGGTAATTTCAACTCTTTAGATTCATGTTTAATGTATGGTAGAAAGAGATAGAATGAGGTTTCGTCAAGTTTCACGATTGTTTTGCAGAAAAATATCTCCAACTTGTTCCAATGTAATGAGACTGGCATGATTCGAACTCAGTCTGTTTTTAAATATTGCACTCATTAGGTAGCGTGGAAATAACCGTTAAGAAAGTTTTCTGAGACTCAGATTTTATTAAGTAATCCAAACTTCCTTTGCTTACATTCAGATGATGCATCTGTGAAATTTGAAAATATTCTAGAATTTTTCTTTAAAGTTTTCACTAATTTCCAAAGGTCTTCGAGTACTTTTCTCATAAAAAAGAATCTGTCTAATATATTTAAATTGTGCAATCCAATCTTAAATAGTAGTTCTGGATGGGTTTCCATCATGGTATACATTCCTCAATAATTTTCAACGTCGAAAACTTCTTCAAAACCAGGAACTTTATTACACTACAAAATACCACAGGAGAATAAATGATTATGACGAAAAATTTAATGTCTGAAAAAGTTAGACAACGAGCAGATGCTGCAGTAAAACAAATTGTATTTCAGTTACCTGTAATAGTCAAGAAATATATCACATAAAATCAAATAAATTGACAACTTATTAGACCTTCAATCCGAGTATTTAATGGTCGCGCTACATAAATTAACGTTCTTCTGATTGGAAGTGGAAAACGACAAATACAACAAATGGCAATAAGAAATATCATTTAATAAAGATAATAGTAGTATTAATAATAAATAATAAGATAAATTCAAATCTCTACGAGACAGAAACTATTGAATGAAGCTACAGAAAGAGTAACTGATCACAAATCAAAAGTAGATAGATAAATAGCATAATATAGTAGTAACACTAGAGAGAGAGCATTATATAATAACTGTCGCTGATAAAATCAATCAGTAATATAAAATATATCAGAATAAGAATATTTAACAGTGTAATCTCTATTAGAATAGAAGCACTCAAACAAACACACACACACATTTCATCAACCAATCATTCAACGGATCGGGCAATTGCAAATGAACACAAATAAATTTGAGCCTGCAAAAATCGATCAAATGACACACACAAATCCAATTTGAGCAACACACACACAAACAGACCAATCAAAGGAATGAACTGCAGCGGAAATGGTTGTTGAGGAATGAACTAATGACAACAACGACAGTAGTAACAATATTAGTAATAATAATGATAATAAAAAGCAATGGTTACAACAGTACATCCAAACTCGTGGCAGAGAAAGTGTTAATCCGTGACCTTCCGGTGGCGGACCCCTTCGTTACTTTCAGTGTTTCTGGTATCAGCAAGTAAAGATTGGCGCATGGGATTTGCCTCCACTTCATGGGTCGTCTTCTGTCGTTCGTAAAAGATGATGATAGCGAGCAGAATAATGACCTCGATCACTATTCCAATGAAAGGCCACAAAGGAGCTAGTCTGTCTGAAGAAGGCCGCCGTCAATATATATCTCGGTCACTATGGAAGCTAGATCAAAATATACCTTTGACTCGCAGTTGCATAATGACGGAATCATTGCCGTATTTATTTTTGGCTACACATTTATAGTAACCGGCGTCTCGCTTCACTAATACATCCCACACAATTACGTCCCTGAATTTGGAAGCGTTGTGAGAAGTTGACAACCGGTAATTGAATGACGTTCGTTTAGGAACTTCCATCCATTCGAGATCGTCAGGAACTAAAGGATAACCCGTGTATTTACACGACACTTCCATCTTACCACCCTCAGTAGAGCGTTTGGATTCAATGAATTCCTGAAGAAATGGTGGAGCTGCCAGCAGAAACATTAAGCTTAATTTTAGAATCAATCTTCAGTCTTACAAAAAATATGAGCTGTCGCGTTAGTACTCATCCCATTATCTGCAGTGATCTTCATAGTGTATTGGCCGGTAACTTTCTCAGCTGAAAATAAGCAAATTTTAGCGGAATGATAAAAAAGTAATAATAAATATTTCAGATAACAGCTCCGATAGTAACATGACACTAATCGAAGACTATAGAATTTTAAGGAAGACAAATCTATTTATCAGTCTCCCATTGAATAAAGAAATGTATTGCACACAATAGATTGAAACTAAAACCATTATATCATCAGCAATTATAATTTCTAACGAAAAATGTTTTGAATTTTAATTTAATTGATTTATAATTTCTGATGATTATGCATGAAACATCGAAACATGTTCAATAATAATTTTCTTAAACAAGCTTTAACTAAATTATTTTTTCAAAAATATCAACTTTGCGTTTAGAAGACTCAATAATAAATTTATGGATTTGAATTTTTAAGACAATGCGTTTCTAGACATTCCAATCTCATTCCCTAATCAATTGCCATTTGATTATGTGTACATAAGAAAAATTAAATTTTAAATAATTTAGTTAAAATTATTTAAGAAATTAATTACTATTAATTTAATTTTAAAAATTAAGTAAAAAGCATTAATTGTGACCATTGTCCCACCAGAGCTTTTCCTTTGGGGGGGGGGGGAACAGCGATATGCATGCAATTTCTTCCACTCTAAATCAGAGCGGAAACTGATGATAAAGCAATATGGTATTATAGTAATTTACCATTAAGAAAAAAAGAAAGATTTTAAATTGATTGAGAATGAAATTATTTTCCCAGTTAAAAAAAATTGTCCATATCATCACATGAGAGTTATTGGCCAAAAAGTGAATAACCATCAGAAAAAAACAAAAAGAAATGGAAACACCCCTAATTTTACTATAATTCAACAAGGAGACACACTAATAAACATTAGAATAGAGTAAAACTACAAGTGTGTCACTGATTCACAATATCCCGAGTACCATAATAAGGTAATATTGAAAAGCGAATTCTTCTTTCCTTTTTTTACCATTTTCGGACAACTTCCCGCGCTTTCTCATCTGTCATTTTTTCTTGACCATCCTTCTTGACAAGCATACATATTTCCAAGTTATCAACGGACATACGTTGCCTTAAACGCGTGAGGATCCTATTCATGCCACTGAACGACCTCTCGACACTTGGTGTTCCCAAAGGATACAGAAGAATAACTGACGCAATCTTTTAGAGGTTAAGAAAAGTTTCAACGAAAACTTCTGTTGAATCCACCAAAGATCGAAGCACATTCGAAGAAAAATGAATGACTACCTTTTGTCGAAGAAATGCCAGATGGTTACGAAACACATTGAACTCATCCAAAGCTTTGTCTGTTATGCTGTTGAGAACTTTATGAGTTGCAAAAATCTTTCGCAACGGTGGGGTTTCGATCTGAACGACAATGAAAGAATTAATATAAAACCAAAATTCTTTCTTGAACATTTCATAAACACAGTTAAGAAAACAGCAAAACAAAGTTTGTGATGATATTAGTAATGTTACATATTTTTCGGCGAGTCAACTACAACGCAATATTTACCTAAGCTTATTGTTGCGTTAACTGTTTATGAAATGTAGGCTCCGCACCCGTGCAACTCAAGAAAATTGAGGTACTCTTCTTGACAATCTAATGAAGGATCAAATAATGAAGTCGCGGAGTACATCGCCATAAATTGATCAGAAAATCGATCTGCAAAGCTTTTTCAACAGACACATGATAAATGGTTTCACAATTTTCGAATGCATAGAAACAGGATCGATTTTAATTTCCTTAACAAGAGCTGTTGACGTTGATTGAATGAAGTGCTGTGCTTCATCTTGATAAAGAATAGGATTTTCTAATAATTCATTCAAATACCATTAATTTGGCAGTTGATTTGAACTCATCCAATCTCACAAGAGTAGAGTTTGGAGACTGTAGCTGATTTGATAAAACGAAGTGAGGTTGAAGAATAAGCTTCAATGCCAAGAGTAGAGCAATTCCCTTTGATGTCTGAAGTGTCAAAATCAGACCACCAGCTTCTGATGATAAGTCACCATCATCTGTATAAATTTCTTGCAAAGTGACTAATATTGATTCCAAACATGTGATTGTTGATGCAATATCCATCTTGTGTTGTCAGACCGAACAAAGTTCGTATTAGGTCCATCAAGCAAGTCTTGAATTACTTTAAATTTTCTGAGGTTCCTCGGACTGTTATAGAAGAGCCGCCACAGGCCATTTAGAGTTGAGAAGATTCTTTTAATTTCTGGATACTTTTGGGTGGCATTCACGCACACTAACTGTAAGACGTGGCTACGAAAATGAATATGTATCGCGTCTTTGGTACGATATTTAATCAGCAAATCTTGCGTGCCATTTTTTTACCAGCCATGTACCTGGCACCATCGAAGGAGAGTCACATTTTTTTCATTTTCACAACACATCCAAAATGACGTCGGTAACTGCAACCGATTCAGTACTTTTCAACTCTTTGAGTTCGATGAAAGTCTCCACTGGAACACCATTTAAGGGTAAGAGTGCATATGCAAACTGATGAAACAATTCATCTTCACAAATCTGTTGTTTCATCAGCCATAACTGCAATGTTGGTGCTCGATCCTCGCAGGGAGAGCAATGAGAGCAAACCATACTTTATTTATCAAGAGAAAAAAAAATTATTGACATTTCTTGTTTCATTTTTTGTCATTGTTATTTATTCTGATATGTTTGATATTTTCTAAAAAAAGATTTATATGTAAAGAAATTTTTTTTTTGAATTAATCAAATAATTGAATGCATTGGAAATAGGTGAAAATTTGTATAGAGAGAATTTTGTTAATAATATTTTATTAATAATTAATCGATTTCGCTTTTGATTATTTATTATTACATAATGACAGACAGGAATCATAATTATATTATAAAAATATTTAGTTAAATATATTGAGCATATCTGGAAAAAACAGAAAGACTACCGATCTGCCCCCACACAAATTTATAATTCATAATTAATTGCATGAATAAATTATTAATAAATTAACTAAATAAATTAATTATTTTTATATTGATGACAAGAGTCTTAGAAAAACTTAAGCTATTGATTTTCTTAATTTTTATGGAGGGATCGGAATTATTTCCGTTTTTCCAGAATTAAAGAAATAATTAAATTTGTATTACTGAACTCAGAGAACTTCATACCGACAGAATGACAGAAATCATAATTCTATTATAGTATTAATTTTTTTTAATACTTTTTCATTTTTATTTGTAATTTTAAAATAATTTATATTTTTTTTTAACAATCTGTAAAAAATTTTGGGGCGGAATCCACAGATTTTTTTTGGGGGGGGGGAAGTTTCCCCCAGAGAGCTCTGGCGGGTAAACTGATTGTGACCAATCCCTTGACTCATCAACACCAATAACTTTTACATATTTATATGCACACAAAATCAAATGAAAATCGACCTGTTTATGAGATTGAAATGTGTAGAAAAGCATTGTCTTTAAAATTCAAGTCCACAAATTGTGTTTTCTATATAAATACAAATAAATAAATATACTTCACATATTTCAATCAGTATCGTGATTCATGAAATGTAAATAAATCAAGTTTCTGCAAATGTAGAACCTCTAACAAAACAGTAATTGATAACTAAACCGATGACCAAATCATGTATGAATATATAATTGAGATACACTATTATGAACTTTGTAACAATAATTCCTGCAATATTCCCATAACAATCCCCAAATAAATAAATAAATAAATATAATTATTGGAAATTTATAGTCCAAAAAAAGAAAACAGATTGATATATAGAGTTAATGAAATATTAAAAATATAAATATATCCCACGAGAAATTTAGATTAAGGAGAATAAAGATAGAGGATAAGAAACAGGTTAATGTCATTAAAGTGTGAAAATATTTAATTATTTATTGCAAATTGAGAGTTTTGTCTTGTGTAACAATTAATTTGGAAAATAATATAATTTATTTCGCCATTTAGCAGAATAATTAATTTAAAGACTAAAGAATTTTAAAAGAATTAAACGTTTTAATACAGTAGAATTACCATGCCGATGGTAAGATAAAACCATTTTTGTGGTAACACAACGGGAAGAATTATCATTCTTTTTCAATGCTTTATATTAGCTTGCTTTCTATATATATATATATACATGTATGTATCCATGGAATTTAGAAATCCATTTTTGAAGGCCTTTACTCAACTCATTTTTTTAAATGATAATGTGAAAATTTAATCGAACTATTAAACCAAAAAAAAATTTGCAAAAAACGTTTTACGATTATTCACAAATGTTTGAGCTGAAATATATAGAAATGGTTTGGTTTTTTTCCTTCCATACTTTATAATAAATTTATCATGTTATTAGTAACTATTTAATATTAAATTGGAGCTGTAAAATTTTTTTGTATGAAATTTTCTTTTCTACAAAAGATTTAAATAGTTGCTAATAGCATAATAACATTACAAATGTAATCGTGATTTTCCCTTCTACAAAAGATAAAAAAAATCTGTTGACCAAGACGAATTCAGGCCGAATAAAGCATGAATATAATTTTTTTTTGATTTTCTAGTTGATTATTACTTAATAATGAAGGATGATTATAATAATCAACGAAATTGATAACAATAATCCACATTTTAATTAACTGTTTATTAGTTGGATCAGAGAACAGGAATATCGATGTAGCTGAACCAACCTCATCTGAGAACAATTGCACTTGTTGATCTGTCAAAATGATACAACAAAGATATTAGTGACTAAAGTGACAAGAAATTTTCGACCCAACAATTCTCCAAAGAAACATAAGTAGCCAATAATTCTATCACCCAACCGGTTGTGTTGAAATATTGACATTTCTCCGCAACAAAAATCAATTGAAAAAATATATTTACATAATTTTCAAGAATTAATTTCTTTTTCAATTAATTGGCGAATCTATTTTATCAAGAATATCTCTCCTGTGTGAAACACTGACAGACAATCGGGACATTCTTCCCGATGCCAACCCATCAAGCCGGGGATATGCGGTAGTCATGCGCGCCACACCATTCTACCTCACCAGACTCACCATCACCAAATAATAATAATAAAAGTGGACAATTGATTCCACAACCGAATAATAAATGCCAAACTAATCGTAAAGAGCCCATTGTTACCTGAGACAGGTGAGTTCTGTCCAATAAACTATAATCCCGACCACAGCTCTGGTAAACACAAACATAAATTATCCCAATGTATATAAATACAGAGAACTCAAACTTATATTCTGTCTACTTCTGTATAATTATCTATTTTCTTTAAATAATTTATGTATCTTAGATAACTTTAGTCAAGTTCTGATTTAGTCAGCAATTGACCAGTATTAATAAGTGTGACTCTCGTCCCTAAAATATCACTCTTACTTACTTTGTTTCTTTGCGACTAGTAAAGTTATTATATAGATAAGATTGAATAATCTCTATTGACATAGAATAGCGATTTCCCCCTTGGGACAAAAGAAATAATTAGATAAAATACAATTCATTGAAGTACCCTAACAGGAGATAGTGAGTCAAAATAAGATTTGAAACCACTAGCATTCTATCGCCATCTAATCCCATATGAATATTAATTTGAACAACGTTATAAACTTATCATGTAGTTATATATAATCAAGCTAGTTTAAAATAGATCATGAATGGACATCGACAGATTTAGCTTAAGTTATAATAAATTGCCCTGTTAACCGCTATTACTAAGAAGTGAGCTGTAACTATGAACTACTTATATTCTATTGATTCCCACTTTTGAAGTACTCAGTAGTGTATTTATTAAAGAATATTTATTCAATAAAATTGTTGTAATATAAACTAATTAGATGTGTCATGGAATAACGAAATGATATTATTCTTCAATCCTTGCAACGTGCAACAGTCTCAGATGTTCAGAAACAGAATTATTTTCTATAGCACAATTTCACTCTTACACGACTGAAAATTTTACGAATCCCTCATTCAGCCCTGCAACACGGGTTCATTCAGATGAATATCCGACATCCCTAGGATCAGTAGCGTTGCTAGACGAGTGCGGGGCGTGCAGACCGCACCGGGTGACACAATCTTAGAGGGTGTCAACAAATGAAAAATACATCGCGGAAATAACCCTGAATAAATAACCTGACGTTATGCTAAGGTTAACTAAAAAACACATGTTAATCGGAGTCCATGGCATCAATTTCCAGTTAAGAAATATTATTACGTCATTTCATGTTGATTTGACTTTACCAGTAATTGAATGCTATGATAAAGTAACACACACGTTCGTTGACTTGTGAAATCATTCAATCGGTGCGGTACATAGCAGCTGTAGATACCCTACAAAATTCATTTACAATACATGATGGACGGATTGTGCTCCACTGCCTCCACACTCAGAATAAATCTGGAGGGGTGACACCGTGACTTTACAGCACTGGGTGAGACCAACCATAGCGACGCCACCGCCTTACACAACACGGTTTCATTCAGATGAATATCCGACAACCCTTACATAACACGGTTTCACCCATACGGCATATATAATTATCTATTATCTATATACCACGTTGTAAGATTTATAGATATGCTAAACCATTCTGACAATCTTGTGAGATCTTGAATGACATTTACAACGCCTCATCTCTTTATGTGAGACCAACTATATCATCTCTTATCCTTCATATTTAACAGAGATACGAAGCGAATGGAAATAAAATATCATTAGGTGGTTATAAATTATAACCACAAAATGATACTTTATTATATGTTATCCCGGGATCCCGTGATTGAAACCCATAGTTATAATGCAGACTATAAACTCATGATCGTACAAAATATTTTGCAGGATAAATAAACGACAAGGATTTTAGTAACGAAATTTAATAATACAATAGATAAAAAAGTGACCGATTTGCAGTTCTGAATGGTAAAGTAAACATTAACAATAACGAAACAACAAGCTTAACTGAAACAAGTTTTAAAAAATTATGTAAACACGCGAACTAAAAGGACTGGAGTTAAGGAATGTTACTTGTACAATCCAAAGATGGGATACTTGCTCAATCCCGAAGGAGGGTCTCCAGAATGATGCAAACTGCCATCTAACTATAAAACCTTCAGAATACGTTCGTGACGGATCGAACAACATATAATGTCAATTAGATAAATTTAATCACTCAATAAAACAATTTATCCCTACTTTATGTTTCAATGTGACATTTATGGACCAATATTAAATAAGTACGGAGTACCAAATGTACCTCTTAACCATTTTCATTAAACCTTTTCTTTACCTTTATCTTTGAAATATATATTGTCGTTTTCGATAGAAATGTAAATTATTCCTAAATAGCACAAATCATGGGAATATATAAGTAAAGGAAATTGAAATGAATATAAATCTCGATCGAATATGCACGCCAATATCAAGAGGCCGTGTTCGAGAATAGCGCATCCCCGTAGGTGCATGTATCAAATGAGTAACCCGGTATACGAAGACGACTTTTGCAAATCCTTTCATAACACTAGATAAGATTATCAGATATGAAAGATTACTTCAATAGATATCCCCGCGTGTCTCTTGCAATTATTGAAACATGACCTATTTACAAAGGAATGAAATATCTGCGTTGGTACTCATGTTTTGACGGATAGGACGCATTTGACAGAAGAGATTATGCATTGATGACTTATTATTCATGTAAATATTAAAGAGCAATATCTGAAAATTTGTTTCCTAAAGAATGCCTCAGTCGCTAAAACATTAGAATCATTTTTTATTGAATAATGATTATGCATACAATGTTAAATAATTTTACCACGTTTTTATTAGCTTGCTTTCTTGTCTGTTTGTCTGTCTAGAACAAATCTTGCGATTGATTTTTCGACCACTTTCAGTCATCCAATTCAGCTGAATTTTTTTATAAAGGTTTGCTTCCGATGACAATACAATTTGATAAAAAAAATAATTTTCTCTAATTTTTGTTGCAAAAAACCACTTACGATTATCTACAAATTTATACACTGTATTAAATAGCAATCTTTTCGTTTATTTTCATGAATGAAGTTTTATACAGGCTTGCTTCCGATGAC
>MQRK01234723.1:32935-51544 GCA_001938485.1 Girardia tigrina
AAGCATTACCAATGCACTAAAAAGAGGAAAATAATTTTTTTCTAGACATGTGAGAAATTTTATACCTAACCAAAAACGTGGGGCATAGAAATGATAGATTGTTACTAAAAAGCAGTAAAAACGAAATAGCAGTTACTAATAGCAGTAATTCAGAAATCCGCCCCACGTTTTTGGTCAGGTATAAAATTTCGCACATGTCTAGAAAAAAATTATTTTCCTCTTTTTAGTGCATTGGTAATGCTTGAAAAACGTGGTTGTTTTTATAAAATTTTTTTATTAATAATATTATTATCATATATAAATACCCTTTATATAGACGTAATAATGTATCTTTTACATATAACAATTCTTTATGATCCTTTAAATATGATCCTTAGCAATAAATTATCTGATTCCTCTTAAACTGCGTACGATCCTTTTTGGAGAATAATTATTTGTTGAAAAAATAAAAATTAATCTTACGTCCCTGACTCTGAACAATGAGATCAGTTATATTTGGCTATTTAATGCCGTTTAGATTTCAAAAAAGGAACAAAAGGCAATTTACATTTCTTAAAAACCATTTTCCCATCATATGATCTAAATAATAAAACCTCTCAATAATTTCTAAACCGATTACAGAGAATTCGAAAATCTCATTATTCTACTTTCATTTTTCCAATTTAAATAAACGTTCATTAATATTGGGCCACAAATTGATATAAAGATTTTAAATGTGATTTTTTTAAATATTAATAAAATAAAATTTACAATATTTGTTCCATTTAAACAAATAAAATACCAAATATTTAATTACACTATCTAGTCATGAGCGTTTGAAATGAAGTGCTGCAGAAGGATGCTGAAGATTACGGGGAAAAAAGAAGACCAGCGACTTTGTCTGGAGAGAGTGACAGAAATAATAGGTAAAAGATCGGAATCAATAGACGAGTTCATCAAGAAAAGGAGACTGAAATTCTACGAACATCAGATAAGAAAACAAACACTAGCAAAGGTTATGATTGAAGGAAGATTTGAAGGAGAAAGATTTAGAGTAAGACCAAAAGTCAATGGACAATAACTTAAAAGAATTGAGTGAATTCAACATGGAAGATCTGAGAAGAGAGACTACAAAAAGAGAGATGTATCAAAGACTTGTACATAATTTGGTGCAGCCACGGCCGAATGGCAAAGGTCCAGAAGAAGAAGATCTAATCATTAGGTTATGTAGTATACCTCGGGAAAGATGATGTATGTACTTATGGTGTCCGTATTTTTAATCACTGGACGATTTATCACATTTTTGGTTTTATCGTGGATTCATCACACTTTAATTTTCTCGTGGATTGATGAAGTCCTAGAATTGTATTTATCAATGGGATCGGAGTACGAACGGTGTGACGTTGTATTCCTCCAACTAAGGAACTGATAGAATTTTCTTCAATTTAGACAAACGATTAAGGTAAATAGTAAATTTACTTCGATGACAGATGTTGATACCTTGATATTATTATTAGTATCTTTATTAACACATTTAGAATTTTTTAAGTTTGATCGGTAAATTTTTCAATACATGGCTTTGAATAGCGATTTGTATTTAGTAAACTGATCACAGTTTAGATTATAAAAAGAAAATAATGTTTCAATTCTGTCTAATCGCTTATCAATTTTTTGGAAGCCTTATCTTCAAACAGGACTTGGTAACATGACTGAAGATATTACTACTTTAATCAATAATAATTAACGACTAATGTAAATTTAGGCTGAATATAGCGATAGATAATTCAATAAAATTAATAACAATAATTTAAAAAAAATTCTGTGAAATATGTAGCATGTTCAATAAATACGCGAACTTAGTAAACGGGGAAACTTTGAGATGAAGTTTGCCACGTACAATGGATGTGCTGTTCGCGACGGATCTACTGAAGTATTAGTAACTGTTAGGTCATCTGAGTAATGGAATAGTTAACGTTGCGATTATTTTTTCTAACTTTGTTTTTTCTATTATGGATGATCGAAATTGATTAGCTGATAGAACAACTCCACATCAAATTCTTTATGAAACCTGTGAAAACTTACAGAAAATTTATGTTATTTCGATGGATGTTTATGAAGACTAAGTATTTAAGAGGATCAAGCGTTTCTGTGAAGATTGTGAAAACTGCAAGGATGATTATAGGTCAGAATGACCATTTACTTAACTTTTTCAATGAAAAAAACAAACTTATACAATAGCTTATGCTTTACAATGACCGATTCACTGTGTGAGGAATATTTGGTGTGTGGATGTTTTTGTGTAGTGTTTGCATGTTTAAATGTTGTGTGTTGATTTGGGATTGTGCCTCTCCTAATTAGATGGATGATTAATATTTAATTTCTTATAATCTGAAACTAATTTATTTAAATTTAGATTTAATATTCAAATTTTTAATTTTTATTATTGCAACTTTTAAAAAAGTTTATTGATTTTATTTTTGTAAATTTTTAAATAATTAAAATGAAATTAATGTTTAAAAATGACTATAAAAATATTTTATTTCAGCCAATAAAATTTAAATTAAATATTTTTAAATAAAATAATCTTCTCAAGTATAGTTCATATTATAATGGGAGATATTGAAAATTGATTGATGGATCTTAGTGAAAGCAATACTGTTGATCATCATAGAGATGATAAGAAATGTGAATGTAATAAATGTTCTGTAAAATGTGTGAGTTCTCTTAACACACTGTACAGATGATTACTGATGAACTAAATTTGAGAAAATTGTCCCTGCACATTATTCTTTGAAAAATATTTGGGATTGAGAAAATTGTGTTCAAAATTTATCCCAAAGTTACTAACATCTAACTAAAAGGAAAAAAAGTACAAATGCTACAACGATTGAAAAAATGCATCTCAAACTCGCAGTTTTTAAAAAGGTTATTACGAATAATATTTCATATTTCTAAGAGTACAAACATTGAGCTGAAATCAGAGCAGAAAATGGAAAGCAAAATATAAACCACGGTTCAAAAATGTCAAAAAGCCAATCAAAACTGCTAGTTGGTTTGGACATTCATGCTATTGTGCATCATGAATTTCTCCCTGAAGGACAAACAGTGAAAGCTGAAGTCTACCTGAAGTCTATCAAGCGTATGAGGGATCATGTGTGTCGTCTGTGACGACATCTGTGTGATGGTGATGAATGCCTTCTGCACACAACAATGTGCTCGTTGATTCTGTAGTCATTGTCCGTGAATTCAGTCACAAAACTAGATCATTCTGTATATCAGCTAAAATAAGTTCCCTGTGATTTCTTTATTCCCAAAAAGAGCATGCTGGAGTGACAATGATATGATGTTGAGACGATAAAACGTAAAATGACGATGAAGCTTGACTCCTAATGGCTTCGATGTGTATGTTTTGAACAATTGAAACAAAGATAGAACACATGTATTTATACAAATCGGTTTTATTTAAAAGGAGATAAGATTGATGTACACTAATTTTAGTAAAGTAAACTTTTTGTGACTTTAGATCGCGTATTTACTGAACAGACCACGTATATATACAATATTTAATTTCATACCTTTTATTCAAAAATATTTGCTAAAAGAAACACAAATAACAAATTTTGAATGGAATAAACGTTGGACATATTGAAATTATTAAGAGAGAGATCGAAGGAATAAATTTATAAATAATATTCACTAGAAGACATGCAGCTAAATATTTTGTTGATATTCAGACCAGAATCTCAATCATCATGCGGTAATATTATATTTCTATTGAATCAACAACGATCAACCAACAGACCGTCATTACCCCTAACCCTGGCAACAATCTAGATTACGCGAGGAAACATGATCCGGGATCAAGATTATGGAGGCTGTCGGTTAACTTCAATACATCCACTTTGCTTTCATCTAATAAAATAGTATTATCAAACTTATCCCCAAATTAAAAAAAAAGATATGAAAAAATTATATCATTCTTATGGTAAGTATAGATATTACTTTCAGAGTTAATTAAATCACTTTTTCAATTCTAGTTCTCTCATAAATATTTTAAACTAATTAGTTAATGAATAATAAATATTTTAATTACTGTTTTTATTGATTGCGCAGCATTAATTGGAAATATATGTGCAAGTTATTAATTATTATTTGGAAAATATTTTCCGGAAATATTTTAGCATGGTCGACAGAACGGTACGTCAGAAAATAGTTCGATCAAATGATCATAATTGTCCAATGATCCAGCTTTAATGTCATTATTTATTGGTTAATACCACTCTCAGAATTTAATTAAATTTTAATAAAACTAAATAAATGTTTATATTGAATATAATCAATTTTAAATAAAAATAAAACAAAAAGCTGAGTTTCAGACATGAAGTAGTGGAGCCAATCATGGCCAAAGAGCTTTGGACTAGTTACCTTCGAGCCAGACCAGACACAGTGTAGTGACACAAATTTTTATCAGTATTTATAAATATTAAATATATATACATAAAATCCTATATTTCTTATTTATAAATTTATCGAAATTCGAACTTAACAACATTCTAACAAAACTGAGAAAATTTCTCCTAAAAAAAGTGGTTTCCCGTCATCGGACTAAAAAAAACATTTTGTGATTCAATAATTTTTCAATACTGATTTGTTTTAATAATTGTAGATAAATAAATACATTTTTTTGAAAACTAATTATTCTTTTGGTCTGACAACTGAATCGTTTGATAATTTCCAATTTCAAAATATTATAACAATTTCCCCATGAATTTGGTGTTTATCGAGTCACACAATCGATCCGACATTCTGTTGAGAATAACTGGTCGAATGAGTTTCCATTCATTCGAACTCGTCAATAACGACAACAAAATCGATAACGATAACGACAATCGAAATTCTAGTGGCAAAAGTCACATTTTCGTTCACCCAAACGAACTCGTATTTCGAATCAAAGAACAATCGATGAAGAAATCGATTTATTTCAGTTATCGAATCAATTGCGATTGGACGATCGATCAGTTAATCGGGAAAATTGGCCGCCAATCGGCAACAATCAGCGACCCGATTGCCATGGACGTCGTGATCTCTTACAGCGACTGGCCCCGGTCCGACAACCACACGACTCTGATTGTCACTTTCACCCCAGTCGATTCTATGCGCCACTCGAACAAGATCGATTTGTCGATCGATGTGCTCTTGTTCGTTGATCCAGCCGAGACAAAGTGCACTAGTGTCGGCGAGTTGCATCGATCGGCTGTCGCCAAGATCAACCAAATGATCGGCAATTATCGCCGATCGTTAGAGTATTTGTTGTTGTTGTCGTCATCGATCGGTGGTCAGCGAAGAAGGAAGATCGATAAATTAATTGCGCTGCGTTTCCAGATTGGAATCGATGAGATTTTGACGATGATCTTGCCGGATTGTGAGTGGGACGATGAGGATTCGTGGAAACGGACGATATCAGCCGAAAACACTGTTGAACATGTTTACGAGTTTCCCGTTTTGAGGGAATCTGAAGATTCGAGTTATATCCTCGTGTTGGTGGTTGTGCGGCCGAAGACGGCCGCTCCGATCGGGATTTTACCCTGCGATAGTCGATCAAGGCAATCCACTAAACACAGCAACATTAATTAGCTCAAGTTATTGATCTCAATAAGGTCTTGAAATGATGTCACCAAACTTTATCGAAATTACACGATAGGAAAATTAAAAGATGTAAGTAGCCAAAAGTGCCCCTGATCAAAATCTTCATTTATTTCACAAAATGTTATTGTCGACCCCTATGTTTCACATTTCAGTGAGGTTCTGCAATGAAGTTACCATACAATGAGTACTTTGCAAGTTGAGAAAGAAATGCCAATCTGAAAGATGACCATTTAATTGAAACTGACAGCTGAATGTACATAAAGGCTTATTATAAAACTGAAAGGTCAGAAGTAATTAAAAGATAAAGTGGATTAATTTTTCACCTTTTATTTAATTAAAGATTATAAGCATTGAAACAGCTTTCCTTTGCCCATTTGAATGTTAAATTATGACTCATTGGAGTCAATAAAGATTCCAAATACTACCATTCGTAATGTGAACCGAGACTCTTTTGAAGAACAGAAGATTAATCTGCTAAAACAGAAGAGATTCTATTCTTACAACACAACCAGTGATCAAGAACCTTACTCGATCATCACACTCACTCATGAAAGCTTGATAATCCGAGTTGTGAGATGGCAATATGTCTCTCCAGTGAGTACGAGTTTCGACACGATCCGTGACCATTGAATTTAGATATAGCGTTTTTTCAAAGCATATCTTTTATTCTATGTATATTTTTATTATAAAAAATTCGTAACTTATAAAAAAGCATTTTCTCATCAATATATCGCGTCATAAAAACACTGGAAGAGTAATTACCATTTTATTCAGTGAACGACTTTGCGAAAGAATTTAATTTAATAATCAGATGAAGTTATTGTAAAATAAATAAAAAGAACTGATAAAGAGGGGGGCGTCGCTACAGAAGAGAGAGACTCAGCAAAATCTGATAAGTGGAGACTCAAACATTTTATTTGTAAATCCATTATTAGATGGAGATACTAAACGAAATTACTTTGTTTAATTATTGCAGAGATAAATATCGTTCATTTTTGTATTTAAAGATTTAATGTTAATATATTTTGTAGTATTATTTTTAGGACTGTCACTCAAATTTTGGACTCAAATCGACTCGGAGTAAACACATTTAAGGAATATTAATCCTCCAAAATCGACTTCACGATTCTTGAGAGGAAAAAAGAAACTTTTGTATTTCCTGATAAAACAACTTAGGGAATTCAGTAACTACTTTTATTTCGATAAACCCTTTATCTAGAAATTACTTTTAAATGATATTCCGCAACTAAATATAATTAAATCGGCACGGAAATTCGTTGTTCTCCTGTTTGAGTAATTTCTCCTTCCACAGAACCAAATTGTCAACATCCATAAATGGATGTTTACATCACAATAGTTTTTATCACATGAAAATACTCTGCGTAATTGAAGTTTCCAGGAGTAAAAGTATCATAATGGTAAAATCCGACAATAGTGAACAGGTCTGTATGACTCTTGAAATACTGCCTGGCTATTGAAGTTATGTAGATTTCATACCCCTACTAATTAATCAACCACATAGATTGATTGGCATGATATCCTCCGGGGATTTGTTGAAGAGAATTCCCAAAGAAACACTTAAAACCAACAAAATGTCTAATTGATTGGGTTACAGTCTGTGGACGGACGGGATGATATGTACGACTACTCCTGTCCGGGACCAAATTGGCAATTATCAACGGGGGTTAATGATCCCAACGATTAACTGAAGGCTCCTTCCAATAGATTTCAGTTGTGCCTGGATTATTAGATTTATGTAACTGATCTCAATCTGACTCCATCAAATTTTATTACCTCAAATGTGTGAACTTGTCGAACAAAATCTCTTACTTAGAGTTAGTCAAAAGTGACGTAGGAAAGAAAATCTACAGAAAAAAATATTTCAAATGATGAAATTTCTTAAAAAATCTGAAAATAATTTTACATTTCTTTGTCAGAAAAAATTAAATTAAAAATTGCAATTCTCAAAAAAGCAATTTTCTTTTTCGATTGGCACTTAAATTTGGGGAAACACGAAATTAAAAAAATACTCATTTTATACATTTATGGATTTTATTAAATTGATTGTCTCCATTAAAGCTACTTAGCGACGGCCAATCTTCTGGCTCTCTGCAGCCAGACTTCTTTGAAAGCAAATTTGATGCAATGCATTCCATTGTCGTAATTCACGACATGTGTAGAGAGACCCTTTTGAGCAGAACCGAAATAATTGTTAAGATTATATCAACTAATATGGGTTAATACAACCAGTAAGCAAAAAACAAATTATTTTAAATATTATTACATATACAAAAGATGCAGAGAAAAGGTAAAATCAGAAAAGATTGATTTGTGATTTACTCAATTAACCAAAAATTGTTTTGTTAAAATAATAGAACTTTTTGAAAACACGAAAAAAGGGACTGTACAATGTTGGAAATATATGGAATATATTTTTGGAAGATTAACGCCTTATTTTCATTGAACCTTTTTTATGAGGAATACATGCAATTATCAGATGCTGCATTCAACTAAAGTGGCGTCTGAATGTCCTCCAACATTGGCTTCATGGGACCCTACAATGTATTTTCATGGACCCCCAGAATTAAGAATGCACGTTAATGTGCTAATAATGTAGATAGGTGCACATACTTAGTGTTTTGAAAGTTTTAGTGATTTGCTTCTCACGCAACATGCACATGTCTTACGGTATTTTGATGTGCCACGGCCATTGAGCACTCTCCAATTAATCTCAGCCTTTAGAATGAGCACGATTTTAAATCCATATTAATTGATTTTCTTAAATGCAAAGTGTTTCAGCATACTTTTACTTAACACATATGTGGTTATGTTTATATTGTATTTCATCGAGATGAGGCTCTTTCAAATATATTTAAGCCTTTGCTGGTTACCGACCTTGATAGCCAGAGAATATTCCGAAAAACATCAGCTTAAATGACTTCATGATTACGCCAAGCCACGGATAGATCTTTAAAAACATGAAAATGATTACGACAAAAAGAAGTTCGTGTCTTCCAGTAAGAGATGGAAAATTCGGTACAGTGGTTTAAATAGACTTCGCGAGATCGATGTGAAAGTGAACTGAAATGGCATAATGATCATGCAGTGTAGTGAGATGTGGCAACAAGATCAATTTCTTGAGAAATAACCTCATACGCATTATACATCACAATTATCATTAATAAGGATTGAAGATGGTGGGAAATCCTCCGAAATATATTACGATTGAAACAAAATTTAATTTTATCAACAAATTAGTTAATTATGATTAGAAAAGTCATTGTTTTTTTGCATTCTAATAGAAGTTAGCGTTTTATAAATTTTGTCATTTTCATAATTTCTGTAGTCTTTCGAGGAACACATGGGAAATTATTGTTTTTGTCACTAACAATAATGCAAACCAAAAGATTAAATTAAAAAATCCTGCTAATTATTAGTCCTATCGTTTGGAAAATGCCATTTTTTAGAAGAGTCATAGGCAGAATTTTAATAGCAAGTCTCTGAAAGTCTTGGTGGCTACCTGCCTAGGAGATATTATGTCAATAATTAATCACTAGTCACTGATTTAAAACGGATGGGAAAGAAACTGTTTTGTTATTTCTTTTAGAAGTGAATAAAAAATTAATAATACATACATAGATCACAATACAAATTCTTATCTAAAAAAAATAAATAATAACTTACTGAATTTCTTAAACGATATTGTGAAAAATTTAGCGCCTTTATCTACGTATTCCAACAACTCGAGGTCGGGTCGATTATTTACGTTCATGGGTTCTCCATTGAAAAGGAAACTATATTCTTTTTCCTTAATATAAATATTTTTATTATAATATCAAATTAAGTATTAATAATTGTATATATTATTTACGTTGATACTCAGTGAAATTTAATGATACGGTGTGTTTATAGATTTTTTTAATAATTATAGTTTTATAAATTAATGGGGTAATTACTTTAATGATAAAACGTTTATTGTATATATTATATGAGATGAAATTACAAAAAACTTTAGTCATAGTTCATGTCTCCTTAAAAACTTTATCTAAATCTATTTTGGATGTCAAATCGTTGACTTAAAAATCAAAAGTTCGACCATTAGTAGTGAACAAAAAGAAGTTTCATGCCATGGTGAAGTAGCAGCCCTGTACTAGCACCAGCAGGCTGTCCGAGGAGCTCGGCCACTATCAAAGCACCATTATTCGTCATCTGCATAACTTTGGTTTGGTAAATAAAAATCCTTTGAGAGCTCGCCACGAATTGACAAATATTCAAGCCAAGCGGCGAATTGATCTTTGCCGTGAACTACTCAATAACCAAAGAGACAGTCTGTTTTGGAAGCAAGTTACTACAGGAGATAAAAAGTGGATTTTCTTCCGTAATTCTAGTGGGGGTAAGCAATAACTTCATCTTGATCAGCTAACTCAGCAAGTTTTCGTCAATGTCACATCAAAAAGTAGGTGATGTTGCATGTTTTGTTGAATTATGAGGGATCTGTGCACTGGGAACTTGTTCTTGATGGTCGAACCATCGATGGTAACCTTTATAATGAACAATTACAGCGATTTCATGATGCTTTGAGCACTCGCTAAGCAAGATTGGTGAATCGCGGTTGAGCAATCACACAGCATGACAATACTCAAGCTCATAAAAGTAGAAAATTCAGGAACCGCAGGGGATCAAAGTTATTCCACACTCAAAATAAAGCCTCGATCTTGCCCATTTTAGTTATCATCGATTTCGGTTTCTCTTACATTTTTAACAAGGGAGACTCTTTGGTTCGAGGAATAGGTCAAAACTGGAATCGTCAATTTTATTGGCTCCAAGACCCCTGTATGATATCGCAATGGCAGAAAGATAGCTTCAAGTCATTGAAAATGATGGACTGTATTTTGAGGAGTAATATAATCAGTATCATAAAAATTTAGGTAGTATAATAGTCACATAAAAACATGAATAACTTTTGACTCAACCTTGTATATATTCATACCTAATGACATGCCTTAAATTAAAAATTAGTTTTTACAATTGGTATCTATGATATGAAAGCGGAAAATGCGCCTTTATTTTGCATCAATTTAATACATTAAAATGGAAAATTGATACGAACTTTGAAATTTGGTTCATCATCCAAGACTAAACCAGCAGACTCAGTGGAAGGTGATGTTCTCGTAAAATATGAAGAAATAAACTGAAGCTTTTGTTTAACATTTTCATCTTACTACTTCACCTTATCAGACAAAGTGCCTTCACGGCCCAAAATACATTTATTGATGTTCATTTTACAAAAGTGTGAGTATCCTAACTAAATAAAATCAGTTGTTTTACGAATATATTTTTAATAATTATTACAAATTGTTATTGTTGGAATTGCGGGTAGGTCGAGGACTCATTTTGAGGATCATTTATTCTAAGCACTTAGTACCAACGATTTGTCATCGAAAATAGTCTTTTGTTAATTTTAGGAGCGTCATTCTTTCATTCCCTGCTGGCTAATATTATTTTGAAGAATCAAGCAACATTGAAAGAAATTAAACTGTTATTATGTTTATAAGACATTTTACCAACGATGTTAAAGGACACCCTATCAATATTATCAAATTAATAAGATCTGATAAATTATGACTAAAAGTAATGAATGTTTTGACTTTTAGCTATCAGTTGAGTGCTTTACTGCCGTTTAATAAACGCTTTACTGACCTGGCCAGAGCGCACGTTAGTTTAGGCATTAAACCTCCCGAGCTCAGTTTGGCGTGATGTCAGAAACTCATTTCTGATGTAATATTATCAACAATATTTCTACTTCTAATTGTAAAATTCAATTAATTTCCGCCGATCAAAACCAAAAGCTAATTTAATAGAAAATCATCAACAAAACAATTGTTAATAAGAGAGAATTTGTATCTAAATGGATTCGAAAACTTAGAAATACAAAATGAACTTTAATAGGACAAACTCTGGCCAACTTCGTCAATAGTACACATAGGAATTTGTGTAAAAAGGAGAGCGAACGTCGATCAACAATCTAAATTAGAGATCGCTGCAATTAGACAGAACATTTATAGGCATTTTTTTAATTTTTAAAGGCTGCTTAGCTTAATTTGTGACCAAAGACTGAAAATACAACAACTAAACAATATCTCCACCGATCAAAACCAAAGCTCTCCTATTGAGCCCTAATATCCGCCGACCGGCACATCCTAGATTCCTCATTTCCTCTCTCCTATGTCAGCCTCACTCATTCATCCCGTCACGATCATCAATCTTCTACGACTTTATTACCCGGGAAGATTTTTCATTAATTTCAGATTTTGTCGCAGAATTTATTTATTTGGGTACAATTTATTTTAACAATGTGCCTAAAATATTTGAGACTCGTTGATGAAGAATTGTAATGACTTTGATATTTACTTTAAGAGAAAATACATTTAATTTAATAAATTAATTAATAGTAATATTCAAAAAAACAAATAACAAAATATTTGTGTAAGTCACATTCTTTTTTATTTTGAAAAAAAGAACAAACAGAACCGCTGACATAACTGTTTGTAGAAGAATTGTTGAGCATGACATAATGATTATATGAAGATTCTCTTACAAAAGCGCTCAAGATGCACGAGAACATTAGTGATTATTTATTTTTATTTTGAGATTATGGAATGATTCAATATTTACATTATCGTATGAGCATGAGCATTATTTCGTAATACTTTTAAATATATTTTGACAATTATTTTTTATTTGCCACCAAAAATAATTTTTTTGACTGATTCGAGGATTAATTCTTTTGGAAAGTTAATTTCTCTTTTGGGCAAAAAAATCAATACATATATATATATATATATATATATATATATATATATATATATGTATATATATGTATATAATTCTATATACATTAAATTGAATTATTAAAATATAATTATAGATTGTATACGCGCATTAGCAAGTCAAGTATGGACGATATGATCAAAATGCCGTGTAATTAGTTGAGATATTTTGTATCTCTTAATGGAGCTACAGTGATCCATAAATACCTAAAGAGGATGAATGTGTATTTTAAAAAATATAAGTGATAATTTAATAATTCAAATAAAAGTCAAAGGTCCAATGAATTCAATGGTTCAATAAATAATTATCAAATTTATTCTCGGACAATTAATGGAACAACATATTAGCAACAGTAAAAGGATTGTGATACAAGATCATATAAACTTAAATTCAGTCTTTTTTAGGTTAAAAGGAAAATTTTATATCCAAATTAAAATTTTAGTTCATTTTTTACTTAAAACCCTATTATAAGATACTGTTATACCTAAATATAAAAAAATTTTAAATTTAGTATATGAATATAAACGTTACTATTACAGATCATTACATAAAGGTATGGACACACCTCACTTAACCTTTTTCGATATATGTCTCATCAAATATTTCTTAATAAATCTGCTTAGAAAAAATGTTTTGAAGCCATTTTGTCAGAATTAAAGCTTTTAGATCCAACCATATACAAACATGTATATTTAAACTACCTCAAACTCAATCTGAATTAGAGATGGGCTTAATTCAATTAATTTAATTAGAGAATTAAATCATTCTTCATAAAAATATTTAGCGATTTACATTCTAATAGTCCTTATTCGCACATTTTCCAACAGAAAAAGGCAGACTTTTTTTTGAAAAAAACGTCACTGAAAATTCTGAATGTCGTAAATGACATAGTCGAAATTAAAGATAAAAGTCTCTCAACCCGACCCGAATTATCATAAATCAAACCCGAACCCAACCCGATTGTATTTTATAACAACCCGAATTAACCTGAATGTAAATTGATCTTTATTGGACAACAAACTATCAGTCTTCCGCAAATGATGGGAGGCCAATAAAAAGCATTTTATCTAGGGTAGTTGGTGAAAAACGAAGACGTCTTTTTCTGATTATAAAACCAGCTTTACTAAACATTTTCTCTGATGTTGCAGAAGCAGGTACACTAAAAATAAGTCGAGAGACTCGAGAAAATTGAGGATAGTGACTCTCTCTCAATTTCCACCAATCTATAATATCAAATTCAAGTCCAACACTTGGTTCTTCTGAGTTCCAGTTCTCCTGAGAAATTCGTTCCCATTGTTCCAATACAAATCATCAAGGGTTCGCGAAACCTGAATTATAAAGATACTTTGCGTCTTTCATTTGAAATATATCTTTGTACGCAAATGAAAAGTAATTGTTGATCTACGATTTGCTGTGTGAAAAGTTAATAACCTAAGAATATTCTCTCACGGTTGAGTAATGTGCACGTGTTTAAAAACAGAACTCTCATTCGATAACAGATGACTGGATGACACTTAAAAACATTCAAGTGCTAAAGATAATCTTTTTTGACGTAGGATTTAATGTTTCGAATGAGCAGGAAGCTTTTCTCTACTAAAATTAAATTCCTACATTCCCACACAATGGCGCAAAAGTAATATCCTAAGTTCTTCAGCCCTAGTTGTTGCCACTGCACGATGACCTCTTGATTGGAGTTGTGATAACAATTATGAAGGAATATTGCATGTTCTTGAAATTATATATTTTACTGACCCTGGCAATTCCTTTCTCAAAATATTTCTAGGACTCAATTTCAACAAAAATACAAGATTGCTATCATAGAATTTTACATATACGTCTCGGATACTATATCGTACATCTAGAACATAATAATAATGATAATAAGCGCCTCAAGAGGTTGATGACATCATTTAATATTCCTGATAATTATTGTATTATTTGGTAATCAAATCATGCATTAATTTGGCTTGCTATTTAATACTAACATTTTGTAAATAAACAGGAAAATGTTTGTTTTGAAACTTAGTGATAAATCAGATATCATTCAATCCGGACCCAACCTGATTTTCTAAACTGTAACCCCAAACCGACCCGACCCGAAGTAAAAGATTGCTAACCCGCCCGAACCCGACCCGATACCGAGTTGGGTACAGGTTTGGTTCGGGTTCGGGTCACAATCTACCATCTCTAATCTGAATACCCCTTTATCTCTGAACCATGGTATAAGGAGCATAAATATTGTATAAATAATATAACTCCTTTTAATTCTAAATGTAAATATTCCGGTCTTTTGAAATTTTCTTCTGAGCTCATAGTTACAGGAAAAATTGTGTTAATGTTTGAATCAAATATTCTTAAAATTTTCGAAATTATTCACTAATTTAGAGAAATTAAATGATAAAAAGTTAGCTATTTAACCATTTTTTACTCACCGGTATAACAAATTATACCAGACCTTTTCTAATGACTACGGCTTCACTGACGAGAGTCTGCGAGGTTGGATTTGCCGTGATCGACCTATGCGATGACAATCATGTTGCGAATATTTCGCTTTTTGTCCATCAATGAACAGATTTGTTCTAATCGAAATTCCAAATTCAAATTTTTCTTCTTGTTAATTTAACTTTTTAAAAAAAAAATAATTTCACTTTGATTGTAAATCCGAAACAATCATAATAAATATTAATATAAAATATTCGGAAAAGTTTTTAATAAAATAGTACAGTTTTAAAAAAAATACAAAATTTAATATCAAAATTTAATTTCAAAAATAATAAAATTTATTTTTATTTACAATTATTTAGATATTATTGGTTTGTGCAAAAAATGAAAGTAATCATCAGAAATATACTTAAACAAAACATGTATAAATATTATGTTAAATAGTTGTTATTAAATAAATGTTTCAAAAATGTCTTCATCTGAGTTTTTATAAGAACCCAACGACGAACCTAACAAACATCATGATTAGAAAATTGATTAACATAATATTGGTTTTGAAAGAAGGTTTTGTCAGTAAATTAACATTTAATTAAAATTAAAATTTTTACAATAACAAGGGTTCGTTTTCATTAATTTAATCGCCATTACTTTCGATTAATTGTTCTCTAACAAGGCTGCAACCAGAAAATTCTTCGGCAGTAAAACTCTTGTGTTTTCAGGTTGAAAAACTTTTAAAAGGGTTTGGTCAACGTGTTTTAACTAACTGACAAAACTTTCGTTCCAACTTCATATATTAAAGACATTCAAAACTTATTTCAAGTTTTAACGAAAAAAATTATTTTGACAACATAGAATTTTTAAACTATAGATGTTTTTAACTCAGCAAAGACAGAAGAGAAAACGACGTGTTATTTTAACCAGAAGAGGTTGAAGCCTTGCCAGTAAGAGAACGGAACTGAAGACATGTTAAATGCAAGCCTTGGGCACTCGATTGTGAAAGCAGAGATCGTTGGATTAAATTTGCAAATGGAGCTCAAAATGTTATATGCTATACCAAAACCAACTATCCATAAAACTCAAACCTTTTAATCTAGATATATCTAGTTGTATATTTTTTTATTTGTATTAAACAATACAAATATAAATAAAGACAGCATCGATATTGTAGGCCACAGAATAAATATCAATCACTAAACATTGTGCACTCAATGATTATTTTTTATTAAATTTCTCTAAAAAGAGACTTGATCGAATCATTTGACTTAGAGTACAATTGTAAGGGTAAGACCAAGTAAATAATTTTATACTGGCATTACACCAGGTTTCATGACACATATTTAGTGTATTAGTATCTAAATCTTTCAAATTCTCAAGCAAATTTTTGTTCAAAACAAATTTAAATGTAAAAGACAGAGAGAAATGATTTATTTGCCTGGTGCGCATGGGATCATCGAAATAATCCGATCATTAATCAGCATACTGCAAAATGATGATAACCGGATTTGATGCCAATTATCTAATCAGCGCACAAACCGCTCCGTTTGTTCCGTCACTCGCTGACTCACGGCCCCTTCAAATAACGCGTTACTTCACTCTCAATCGATGAATGAATCCAGCGTTCGCCATTGACAAATAGTACAACACAATCAACGTTTTTGTATTTGTAAATGTTAATTTTGTATCAATATCGATTTTGGTAGTAATTTCATTATTTGGTTACTATTTCATTAATTGTTAAATTCATACAATTTACATAATTTTAAGTTTTATTTCTTCGCCATTATTTTTAATGACAATATATTTCGATGAATCGACCGTCATCATCATTGAATAATTAGTTGATTCATCTGTATATAAAGGCCACTGTAAAGACCGATCGATTTTTTTAAGACTCATCGAATTTTAAGTTTTATGAGATCCTGATATAATTTTAAAATTTAATTCATTATTAGTTACTTTTAATATCGCATTTTAAAAGTTTTGAACCTTTCAAAGTAATGTTCTATAAAGTATTACTTGGTGTCATATTACTATAGTAACTTTATTCTCTTTCCGAACCATAAAAAAACAATATTCTGATCTTTATAATTATCTTTCAAAATTATCCACTGTTTTATTAACTAATTTTTCAAGGTTGAAGCGTCGAAAAATATTGAAAGTAAAAAATATAGGGTGTCCAAAAAGGTCCCAGGTTTTTTATTGCATTTTAATTATTTAATTATGAAATTATTGTAAATCTTATTTTTTAAGATGACAGAATTAATAGCTAGAATTATTCGATTATTTGAGCACTGGAAAGGATTTGAAAACAATATTTTGTAACATTCTAAATATGCAAATGTAAGTGTCTTCATTTATTAATAATTTCGTTATTAAGAAACTTCCTTTTCTTGACATTCATGGCCCTTGCATGAATTGGAAATATTGAACTGAATTATACAGTAAGACAACAGGTCTTTACACAACACCACAGAGCTTTTGTGTGGAAAAATATAGAGGGTATGATAAAAAGCCTAGTGTTCACAGAGTTTGAAGCTTACATTTCAATTTTAAAACCACAAATCATATTTTAAATACTCTTAGAAGACGCTTGAATGAATAATATGTACACAAACAAACAAATAGATTACAACATTAAGGTTACATTGGACAAATTATGTACACAAAATCGGGTTAAAAACGATTAAATGATGAAAAAAATGAAGAGCACAAACAAATAATTAGATTTACAGTATTTAAGAAGAGTTTTGCAAGAATATAAGTAATGTCAAAGTGAATTCAATAACACTCAAATTTCAAAGCTTTTTCTCGAATAATTCGAAAACGATTTGTGGATTGTAAGCTAATCTGATTCATAAATTTGATTGTCACGGGTGTAAAAACTCGTACATCTCCGTCAAGACAAATCATCATCTCCACACCTAGATTCGTGAGCCTTCACAATCAAGACGATCGAGTAAGGTTTTCGATCATATGTTGTATTATAAAAATAGAATCTCTTCTGTTTCAAAGGATAAATTTTATGTTTTACAGAAGGGTTTTGATTCACACTATGATCGGCAGTTAAGTAAATCATTATTAATAGAACACTACAAACCATTAAAAAAATTCAAAACGGACAAAGTAAAGTTGTTTCAAATCCTCAAATTTTTTATTAAATTTTTTAAAACATTTTGCCATTATTGGATTCTTGCTCACAAGACATTATAACGAACACCAAAATTTATTTCTATAACAATTAGAATTTTTTTTGAGGAACTTTTGTATTTTCTTTTTTACACAACCAATATAAATAAAAATATGTATAAATAAAAATATGATTTGTATATTTTTTACAAATTAAAAATTTATATTTTCTTTAATAAAAATTATAGTAAATTAAAATTTTGTCACAAAAATTTTATTGTGTCTCTTATTAATTTTTCAATTTTATAGTACATTTAAATTTAACTATTTTTCAATTACATTTCCAAAAAAAATTAAAATCGCATTTTTTATTTAAGTCAATTTAAGGGTTTTCAATTACTTATAATTCCAAATTTTTAATTTCCGATAAAAATTATAATTACATTTTCCAAAAAAATTATAACCGCATTTTAAATTTACTTTGATTTAAAAGTTGCAAAAATTAGTTTAGTTTGCTTTTATTTCGAAAATAAAAATATCAAACTTAAATTACTTTTATTTTATTTCAAATAAATATTTTCATCA
>MQRK01234723.1:61279-76479 GCA_001938485.1 Girardia tigrina
ATACTCGCTACCGGTTTGAACCCGAAGGCGCTCCGATGCACACACAACTTGTTGATGTGCGCGGAGGAGACGCGTCTGTTCCCATAAGCAATAAGAAGACAGAGAGTAATCACCGAGGGAAGTATGAAGGGATACAAGATAAGTGTGAGTTGCCGTTTAACTCAGGAAAGCGGATGGGGGCTCAGGGCCAACGAAGGTGTCTTAAAACGGAGGGAACACGACATATAAAAAAAATATGATTGATAAACATTTTTGTGTCACATGTTCTAAATTCATTTCAAAAACTAATAAAGCTAAACATGAAAAGACACAAATACATCATACAAACCTAATTTTAAAACAACATATTGATAAAGATCTTCAAGATAATAGTGTTGGAGATCTTAAAAAACTAACTTTAGAACATAATACTGGTGGAGATCTTCAAACTTTATCAAAGAAGTTACCAGATTTTCCATGGTCTAAATATAAAGGAGAACATCATCTACCAAAATATTCATATGCAGGACCTGGAACACGTTTAGATATAAGGTTAAACGAAAACGATCAACCAAATCCAGGTGAAGAACCTATCAATCGAGTTGATGAAGCAGCTCTAAAACATGACATAGCATATAGAAATAATGACATTCGTTCAAGACAAAAAGCAGACATTGATCTAATTCAAGATTTAAATGAGATCAAGAAACCAACACTTGGTGAGAGACTAGGAAGATTACTTGTTAAAAATGCAATGAAGTTAAAGATTATGTTTGGAGGTGAAATAGATGAGAATATAGAAAATGATCTCGAAGAGAAGCAAAGTATGAAACTAGTTACTGAACTTCATAAAGAATATAGAAAACCCAAAATATTTCTAAAAGTTAAAGTGTTTAACAAAGATGATATTTGGGGAGCAGATTTAGTTGAAATGAAAAAAGATGATGATTATAAATATATCTTAACTATTATAGATTTATACACAAAATATGCATGGGCTTTCCCATTAAAAAACAAAACAGGAAATACTATAAGAAATACATTCGAAGAGTTATTCGAACAAGAACCAGATAGAATTCCTAAAAAACTATATGTTGATCATGGATCAGAATTCTATAATAAAACATTTTTAGATTTCTTAAAACTAAACAATATAGAAATATATTCAACATTCAATCAACCAGATGAAAGAAGTCAAGGACCATCACATAATCCAGTTATAGAAAGATTCAATAGAACATTAAAAAACTATATGTGGAAAGAGTTTACAATACAAGGAAATCAAAAATGGTTAAAGATATTACCAAAGTTATTAGATTATTACAATCATAAAGTTCATAGAACAATCGGTGTTTCTCCTGAAGAAGCAAGTGATAATCCTGATTTAATAAAAGAAAGAGTAGAACAAAATAATAATACAAATGATGATATGATAGATATCCAAAAATTTAAAGTAGGTGATCATGTGAGAATCTTTAAATGGAAGAATAAGTTTGAAAAAGGTTTCACACATAAGTGGTCTAAAGAAGTCTTTGTTATAAGTGATGTTCATAAAACAAAACCTATAGTCTATTCAATTATTGATCTAAATGGAGAGAAGATATTAGGAAGGTTTTATAAAAATGAATTACAAAGATCATCTTTTTAAATCATCTCAACAGTAAACATCTTACCATTTTTTATCAGGATTTGACAATGCTTCTCTTCAAGAACTAAACAAAAAGCCTTTGCTTTAAATTCACTTGTTTTTGAAATGTGAACTGAGATATCACATCCATTTACGGATAGTTTTTCATCTTGTGCAGATACATCAAAACAGAAGATGGAGTATAGATTCTTAAAATCTCGAATGTTTAACTGAGCAGTTTCAATTTGAAATTCTTTACACATTTTAAGATAAGCGAGATAGGGTTCCATTTGATAATTCTTTGAGGAATCAAATTCCATTTTATTGATAGGATAGTAAGAGTTATTAATCTGTACTCTTAAACTCGTGATTTGATTAGTACCATCTTTTTGTATAAATAAGGAGTTATTTTTCTCAATTGAAGTGGTTAAGTCTTTGAAAGCTAGTAAAACATATCTTGGTCTAGAACTGGTTAAACTTACTTTCCAACTTATGTTTGTACTTCCTGGTGTAAGATCAATGGTTGTTCCATTTCTATTTAAGAAGTTGACTGATATAGGTTTATCTTTGTTCAATCTTTCTAACAAAGCAACTTCACTTCTGGGGTTAACTGTTAACTCTGGAACCCATAACTCTATTAAATCAAGTTCAACTTTACCTGTAGGTTTTACAGCAGTAGCACCCTCACCTGTACCTGTACCATATAAAATATCTGCGGGATTCAATTTTCTATTTATGATGATGTTGATAGGTAAGAGAAATAAAACTCTGTTATAATTTTCTAAGAATCCAAATAACTTATTCAATGGGAATCTTCCTTCTGATGTATATGATTTATCAGCTTTTAGTTTATCATCATTATTATATAAAGACTTTCTGATTTTAAAACCAGTATTATCTGTGGTTCCTTTTTCAACATCTGGAACCCAACCTATAGATTCACCTTCTGGAGATGCTTTGTTTAACATGATAAAATTTAACATGCTTGAAAAGTCACCACAGTTATGAATATTTTCAATTTCTGATGAACCAAGTTGTAATCTCATATTTTCAAACATCCTTGGAAAGAAGTTGTTTTCAAGTGTAACATTTGAATCAGCAACAAAGCCAGATAGTTTAAGTTTATAATAGAAGAAGGCTTCACCCAGATTCAAAGGATTACTTGTTTGATTTATTTGAAACTTGATATCACCATTTTTATTTAGATTAGTTGAAGAATCAACACTAGGACTTACTCTTAAGTAGTCTTCTTTTTTTAAGTTATGTGTGAAGTGTGATGTTTTATCTAACTTAAATAATTTCCATTCTTCTTCCATTTTATATTTTTTACTTTAAAAAATGAGTTCGGTAGAAAGTATCCAAAGGACAGCAGCAGAGCAAAATGAGATAAGGGAAATACTTAAATCTGGAATTCCAAAAGCTGTTCAGATTGATGGTAAAAGAGTTTATATTTCGAAAAAAATAATTAATCATTTACGAGAGAAAGAACATGAAGGTGGAATTTTACCACTAGCTGCATTGATTCCTATAATCATGTCAGTTGTAGGAGGTGCAGCAGGAGCAGCAGGTGGAGTTGCAGGAGTTGTTCAGTCTGTAAAAGAAAGTAAGAAAGCTGATGCTCAGAAGAAGTTAGCTGAAGAAGAACTTAAAAAGTTAAAAGATGAAGCCGCAAAAGCTAAAGCAGTTGAAGCTGCAAAAGTTAAAGCAGCAATAGAAAAACCAGTTGAAGGTGAAGGACTTTTCCTTGATCCATATCAGGGTAAAGGGATTGTTGATTATTTAAAGAATGTGTTAAAAAGGTCAGATTTAACAAAACCTAATAGAACCAACTTAAAAATAGCAATCAAGAAACTAAAGAATGGTATAAAGGTACAACAATATGGTGATGGTTTATATTTAAACCCTTATAAAGTCTAGAGAAAGTACGAGTTATCTTCACATTGATGTGAGGTATTTTGATAAAAGTACGAGTATTTTGATGAAAGTACGAGGTTTTTTAAAAAATGACAACTCGTACTTTTGACGACGGAAGACGATAGAAGACGATAGTCTAGGGTTAACGTTAAATCATCTGACGACAGTTGATGACGGTTGATGAGAGTCTAGGGTTAACGTTAAATCATCTGACGACAGTTGACGATGGTTGATGATGGTTGATGAAAGTCTAGGGTTAATGATAAATCATCTAACGAGGTTATAAAACCATAAGAGATAAGGTGATTAGATCCTATCACTATTAAAACTTTTCTTACGTTGTTGTCTTTGAGATAGTTCACTTTTTATCATTAAAAAATGGAAGAATTTAGTGAAGTCTTTGATCAAGTTGAAAGAGTTAATAAGATTCCTTTTGAAAATTATAACACAATACTACAAGTATCTCTTATCTCAAGATTTACAAAACTTAAGATGGAAAATCCAAAACTAACTCAAGCTCAAATATGTAAAATGATGAACACTTCTCCATCAACACTTGCAAGAATTAGACAAGATTTAGATATAGGATCACCATATAGACATAGAATTCCACAAAAGAAGAAGAAAACAACTAAGATAAATCAATTAACATTACAACAATTAACATTACAACAATCAACATTACAACAATCAACATTACAACAATCAACATTACAACAATCAACATTACAAGCATCAACATTAGAAGGAGTACAGCAGTGGAGTAACACATCAACATTACAACCATCAACATTACAACCATCCGAAGGACAGCAGTGGAGCAAAGCATCAACATTACAACCATCAACATTACAACCATCAACATTACAACCATCAACATTACAACCATCCGAAGGACAGCAGTGGAGTAAAGCATCAACATTACAACCATCAACATCTACAGGATTTAGATGTGACTATTGTGGAAGGATATGTAGATCAAAATCTGGTTTAACATCTCATATACGTGCATGTTCTCGTTCTTTAGTTGGTGGTGTTCTAAGTTTTGATCTTAATAGTATCAAAAAGTTAAATGAATTAGATACTTCATCTTCAATACCAACTCTTCAAGATATTTCATCTTCAACTCTTCGAAATATTTTGGATGAGGTGGATCCAAAGGATAGAGAGTACTACTCGAAGGATCCAAAGGATAGAGAGTACTACTCGAAGGATCCAAAGGATAGAGAGTACTACTCGAAGGATCCAAAGGATAGAGAGTACTACTCGAAGGATAGTATTCAAGAAATGCAAGCGTTATTAAAAGATTCAAAATAGTTTTATCTTTTAAATTTTTTCTCTAAAAATGTCAGATGAAATTATTGAAAGTGTTACTCAAGATTCTAAGTTTTATGAAAATGTAAAATCTGAATATGATGATTTTAATAGTTTAAGTGTAATAAATAAAGCATCTATTGCACCTAAGATATTTATGAAATATAAACAGTTTGAAGAAGGAATGCGTATTGCTGGTGATACTATCTTTGATTTGGTTAATAAAAATGAGGTTTTAGAAAATAAGTTAGAAGAGATTGGTCAATATGATGAGGAGGAAATAAATAGGAAAGTTAAATTTAAGAAGTTAAATACCAATAACATAGAAAAGAACCAAAAGATATTAAAAGCATTACGAGCCCATATTGATATATCGAGGTCCATAACTTCTTCTCAGTAATAATCTTTATAAGTTTTTGATTTTCTTTCATTAAGAGTTGAATATAATAATTAACCCTAGCTGATAGTTCTTTAGCTCTTCGAGATACTTCACCATATGAATACTTTACTTCTCTCGTATCCATTTTTAAAGATAAAAAAAATGATCTCTTTCAATACTGAAGAGACATCCGAAGGACAGCAGTGTAGCAAAGTATCCGAAGGACAGCAGTGTAGCAAAGTATCCGAAGGACAGCAGTGTAACAAAGTCTTTAATCCAGTTTTCAAAATGAATAAACTAAAATTTAGACATCATCCAAATCTACCATCATGTTTTAGAATGTTAATTGTTGGATCTTCAGGATGTGGAAAGACCAACCTCTTATTACGAATGTTATTAACTGATCACTTTCTTGATTATGACAACCTCATCATCTTCAGTAAAACATTATCACAACCAGAATATCAAATTATTCTGCATGGATTTGAAAATAAGTTATCTAAGAAATCGATAAGATACATCTTCAATAATCAAGAGCAACTGTTTTCTAATGATGAGAGTATCATCGAAGTTGTTGAACAATATAGTTTGAAACATCCTGAAGATACCTATATAGATGTTACATTCTATGATAATGTAAATGATGTGATTGCACCAGAGAAGTTACCAAAAACTAGAAAGAATCTAATTGTCTTCGATGATTGTATAAATGAAAAGAATCAAAACATTATGTTGAAGTATTTTACAAGAGGAAGACATCAAAATGTTAACGTGATATATCTATCACAATCATGGTTTGATTTAGATAAGAGGAGTATAAGAGCTAACTCAAACTATATCATCTTATTCAAGTTGAACCAACGAGATAAGAGTTTAATATATTCTGATTTATTAAGTAATGAAATAGAATTAAATGACTTCAATGACTTAACCAAAATATGGAATGAAAGATATGGATATCTTGCTTTTAATAGAGAAGGTGATCTAATAATTCGTAATGATATTTTTAACTAGTCGAAGAGTTGATATTGAAAATCAAGTATTAAAAAAAGATGGTGTTTGAAGAAAGGATCGCTTATCTAAAAAAGTTAATAAAAGAACAAGATGAACTAAAGAAGGATGTTATGGATATAGCGAATGAACATTTGGGTTTAGTAAATACAACTCTTGAGATAGAAGCAATTAAAGATGAAGCGAAAGAGATTAGATATAAACAGATTAAAGATAAAGATGATAATGAGGTTAAAGATCTTATTCCTTATATAGATAAAAAGGTTGAAGAAGATAAAAAGGTTGAAGAAGATAAAAAGGTTGAAGAAGATGATCAAGATAAAACATATTCAACCTTTAACTTATCATATACAAGAGTTCATGAATGTATTAAAGGAATTACTTTAGAACCAACTTTTACGAAAGGTAAACCCTTTAACATATTAACAATAAATAAAGTAAAGTTTTGTCTAAGTATTAAGAAAGGAGTAAAGATTATCTTTCCACTTAATGAGTTTGATGTACCTATAGGAGAGAAACGTGCATGGATATATAATGATGTTTTAAATAAGTTAATATTTGGATATGGTATTGGACAGGAACCTAAAGAGGATAGAAAAATATATTTAGATATCTTAGAGGAAGCTAATATAAAACAAGGAAAGAGTAGTAAATATTATCAACTTATTCGTGGTTATGGTGAAAATAGAATCGAAGGAAGGGCTTATGATCTTGATGATGATGATCTCGAGGATACTTCGTCTTCAACTTCAGTTCTTCGAAATACTTCATCTTCAACTTCAGTTCTTCGAAATACTTCATCTTCAACTCTTCAAAGAGATGATGATGATCGTGTATACATCTATTATCTTCCTGATAATCCCATACAACTTTTTATTGAATTAAGAAAGTTATTAGCAGCAAAGAAAGCAGGACATGATAACACATTCAATCAAGTTAATGCTATCCTAAAAAGATTGATGGAACGAAATATTATTTCTATAAAAAATTATAAAAAAATATTAAATAAACACTATGGAAGATTTGATGAAGAAACTAATCAACCTAAATTCAACTAAGTTTTCAAGAACAATAAAAGCATCATCAAATACATCAGATTTTAAAATCACATTTCCTATTCCATTAGTTCTAGATAAAGAATTAAACTATGAACTAGGTTTGATGTGGTTCTCTACATACAACAGTATTTACAATATCACAAAAACAAATAATGTTTTTAAATATTCATCTGATGGTAAAACCTTTAAAGAGATTACACTAACTCCTGGTGCTTATGAGATCAAGGATTTAAATACTGAAATACAAACTTTCATAAAAACAACTCCACCTCTAATAGAAATACTACCACAAGTTTCTACTGGTAAAATTATTATTAACGCATCCCATGAAATAATGGTTGATTTTACACATGAAAATAGTATGAATGAAGTCTTAGGATTTGAAAAGAAGAAATATAAAGGGTTAGTGATTGCATCACCAAATCTTGCAAGAATAACACGTGTACTTGATATCAACATTGAATGTGATCTAGTAAATGGTAACTATTCAAATGGTAACATTGATAACATCTTATATTCATTTCCAGGAAATACAGTTCCTTTAGGATATAAAATCATTGAAAGAATGAATCCACCCAAATATTTACCTATAACACGAAAGGTAATCAATGATATACACATAAGAATACTTGATCAAGATGGAGAAGTAATCAACTTCAATGGTGAAATGATTAACCTTTATTTAGACTTGAAACAAGTTTAGATGAAATGAAATATAAATATGTTTCAATATAAAAAAAGATGACTTCGATTCCATCTTCAGTTAATTTACAAAACTTTTTATTCAAGTATGGAATTGATACGACAACCAATTTTGATTTAAACAACATAGCTAGAGATCTAGGTATACCTATAAAGATTGTAATGAGAGATGAAATACCTAAAGCAATAAAGATGAATAAACCACTTATTATAAACTTAGATTCTTCAAATCATAAAGGTAGTCATTGGGTTTGTTTATATAAGAAATGTTACTTTGATCCTTATGGAGTTGTACCAATAAAAGATGTTGAATATGAAATCTATAACACTCTACAAATCCAACCAGATAATACAAAGATATGTGGACAGTTATGTTTATATATTCTATATCACCTTATTCATGGAGCGTGTTTTCAAGATCTTATTTTGGATACTAGTGAAGAGATGAAAGACCTATGTGATATATAATATCTGTTTATACATTGCTATTATCCTTTGGATTAAATATTATAAACCTCACGTAATAATGAACTAATCTCTTTTATTCTTTCCTTACTAAGTTGTTGATCATAGATAAGTAAATCATATAAATATCCCGTTCCATATCCTAAAATGATTTCATGGTATGGTTGTTCATCATTTACATACATCACTTTATAACCCAACACTTGTAGATATTTTATAAGATATTTTTCCATTTCTATAACAATGATATACTTGGTGTTATAATCAAGAGGTGATAGTGTTGGGGTGTTAATTTTTATATCACTGAGTTTAAACTTATGACCAACTTTGTTTTCAAGATATATAAAATCCATATCTCTCATTTCAAAAACTATAAAGATTGTACATGTTGATAAAAGTATATTACCAATATTTAAAGGTTGTGTTGATAGTTGTCTTCCTGGAAAGTAAATAAATACATCTTTTTTTGAATGATTATTTAAAGGTTTAACAATAGATTTAACAATTGTTTCAAACTGTGTTGGTATAACACTCAAGTATACATTCTTTCTAAGTTGTATATGACGTTCTTGAATAGTTAGATTTTTATCAGTTGTATTATCAGTTAGTTTAACAGTAGGTTTATCAGTTGATTTATCAGTTGGTTTAACACTTAAGACTTTTATTTTTTGAGATAGTTCTTGAAGAGATGATTTAAGATCTTGGATGTCTTTCCTCATTAAATTTATATCACCATACTCATCTAACTTATCTTTAGTCTTTTTGTTTATTTTAATCAGATGATCATCTAATTTCTTATACATCTTCTCTTCAGCCAAGTTCAACTGAACTTGACACTCTTTACCTATTTTAACCAACTCCTTTTGAATCTCTTCTTTTATAGTGTTAACATATTCTTTATTCTTATTTTGAATATTATCAAGATATTCTTTATTCTTATTTTGAATATTATCAAGATATTCTTTATTAATCACTTCATTCTTTTCATGTGGTGTTGAAACATTTATAATCTTATTCCCATTCATATCTAGATTACCTTTCATTTTATCACCTCTTTCATTTATATATCTTCCATCAGTTTCATCTATTTTGATTCCAGTTTGAGGTGTTGATCCAAAACGATCTACTAGAATATAACTCATTTTTATATGTCTAAAAATAGAGTTTTAAAAAAATGTATGAAGAAGAAGAAAGAATTTATCCACAAATATATCCAACTATTAGAACTGAATTAAATCAATCTGAAATAGTTACACCATCTCAAAGAGCTGAAGGATATAACAAACCATCAGCTCCACCTCTTTCTTCACTTCTTAACGATTTTGAGTTGAATAAGATAAATACTTTTCTAACAGAAAAACAAAAACTAGAAGAACGATTAGAACATTATAAGAAGATTAAGAAGAGATGGACTAAAGCAGATTCAACTATTAAAATTAGTTGTATTTGTTTAACTGGTTTTTTTACAATCTCAACTTGTGTTCTCGGAGGTTTAACTCCTATTATTGTGGGATCAACAGTAGGTATCTTAACTGGTGTTCTTGGTGGAGTTAATGCTGTACAACTTTTCCTCAGTGAAGGTATCTCAATTGGTGTAACAAGTAAAAAGAAAAAGATATATCGTGAAGTATGTGAACAACTAGAATTAGGAATCAATAAACTCTATCTCTTTCAACACAAAGCCTTAGAAGATAAAATATTAACAAGTGAAGAGATGATGGAATGTAAGAAGATTATTGAGGAAATAAATGAAAATATAAACCTAATTAAAAGTGGTTCTGCAAAAAAAAGCAAGACCTCTTCGAAATAACTAAAAAACCTTTACTAATTCACCAGAAGAAATTCGATATCCCTGGTTATACCGATTCATATACTCAAGTTTAATAGGTTCTAGTGTTTTCATTTTATAAATGTCTGAGTCAGTGTAGTTTCTACCTGTTAATATATTGATCCAATCTAGCTTATCTATGTAGTAAAGCTTTTCATTTCCAAATGGTAAAGTGTTAATACCATTAGATAGGATCGCTCTCTTATCATCATAGTTAAAGAAGGATTGTTTCTTTGCTTCAACTAATGACATCTGATGATTTTTACTTCTTAATGAGTGCACTATGACATATTGTTTCACATCATTCGATAAACATTCTTTATAGTTTCGTGTAGTGATGTTACCTCTTTCAATTAGTTTCTTTGAGATACCTTTAAGTTTACACTTATCCTTTCCTTTTATTGTTTCATATGAATAATGTTTAGCTCTAATCATATTAAAGTTTGTTATGACATCACCCTCATTCTCATCTTTAAAAGTAAATAACTCTCCTGATGAGTTGATGACTTTGCTTAACTCTTCTAACTCTTTATACACATCTGGAGATTTCACTAATAGAAAATTTGAATCTGTATCCATAGCATGTAAAGATATTCTATCTCCAAAGTGTGGAACCAAGACTTCATAATAGTTTCTATACATCTGAAGTTTAGACAACTCAAGAATAGCAAACCCCAAATATATGGGTTTGTTATACAACCTTTCATAGTTGGTTGTTTCAACACAACATAAGTGATCATTGATTTGTTTTAAGTTTTTAAATGTTGGTCTACCAATTATTTTCGATAGTTTATGAAAATCTTTAGATGTGATTAGATTGATATTTCTTCGTTTATCCAAGTTCTCCATCGTTTTACCAAAGACTGCATTGTTTAAAAGTTTAAATATAGCAACTCTAAACTCAGCACTATCTTTCTTTGCTAAGATTCTTTTACTAATATTGTTTTGAATATAATTCTTCATCCATGCTTTCTGTTTGAATGAGATTATGGAATGAACATTAATTATTTTCATACCCATCTTTACATAGAATTGAAGATTTGAATAATGACATAGATAGTTTCTTTTATCTGTTTGATCACATATTAACTTCTCTGTTGAAGGCTTCATCTTTGGATTCCTTGTTTGTTGAAATGGTAACAACTCATCATATTGAACACTTCTCTTGCTAGGTGCTAATGGAAAGTATTTTGTCTTTTCATGTATCTCTTTTGGATATTCTAAATCAACCTCAACAAAGTATCCTATTTCAGACTCTCTAGGTGTTGATAAGATAGAGTTTAAGAGATCTTGATCTGTTGAATCTTCCCATTTTAAATCCTTATATGGTATAGGTAAAGTCATGATCCCTGAGTATAAAGCAGTTGCATCTATATATAGAATACATTCTGGATCTGTTAGTGATTTACATATTTTATTAAAATCTTCAACATTAGTTATTTCAATATCGTTTTTACCAGTTGGTTTAGTTAGAGATTCATTTATTATATTTCCATCTTTAACAACCCACTTTGCTGTACTCTCTTCTCTCCACTTCTTATATTCTGGAATCATTTCTTCTATAATCCTTTTATTATGAGCTACTAGTTTTCTATCTCCCATGTTTGAAGCTATTCCACCTCTTATATTATTCTTGATTATCAAAAACATGTTAAGATCAGTAATTAACTCCAATTCCATTTTAGATGATGATAATAAGACATCCCATGCTAGAGATGGTGCTGAAACATAATTACATGGATTTAGTTTAAACTCTTTTATGAATGCTTCAAAGCAATCAGCTAGAATATAAACATCCATACAGAGATAGATATCATTATAATCACCTACAGTTTTACAACAGAAAAGATTCCAAATATCTTGTGCTCTTTTATACTCTTCATCGGTTATATTACCTTCAACTAAACATGAGTAGAACTTGGACTTTAAAGGTAAAGATGTTTCATTGAACTTATCAAATGAGTCAATGTATTCATATGGAAAGATCCCCTTCTGTCTAACAAGATCAAAGATTCTATTCTTATTTTTACCTTTATCATCTATATAATCATCTTCATAATATGATAAAAATAATGATTGTAACCACTGTTTTGTAATTTTTAAATCATCATCTTTCAATGATTTCGATACAAAATCTAAACTCATTCCAAAGAACCTTAATGAGTCTATAAAGTTTAAACATCCATATCTAATAGATAAATATTCTTCACTTGTTTTACCTATTACATGAATCTTGCTAAGGGCTCCATACTCAGCTAAGGCTTTTATAAACAGATGATTATCATAGTTTGAACCATTATGAAATATAACTGGTATCCTTGTTGGTTTCTTACAGTTAATGTTACAAGCTTGATGAGCTACACCTCTATACTTTCCAGTGAAGTGATCATGATCTCTAACCTTGTCACTTTGCTCCACTGCTGTCCTTCGGATACTTTGCTCCACTGCTGTCCTTCGGATACTTTGCTTTGCTGCTGTCCTTCGGATACTTTGCTCCACTGCTGTCCTTCGGATACTTAATATCTCTTCTTCACATATCCAACAGGTGTTTGTATTCTTATAATGGATCTCATCTTCAAGTGTCATAATTAAAGGTTTCTCATTTTCTTTAATCTTTGTCATAAAGAATGTATTTAAATCATCAATTACTTTAATATAATGTTGTAAGACATCTTCTTTTGAGGTTCCTCTATAGAAGTATGTACCACTTGGAACTATTTCAGGATAGTTTGATTTGATGTATAAACAATATGATGATGGTACTTGAATGTATTTATTAACACTCCAAGGATGATTAATGCTTTCAAAGAATGTTTTAAAGTGTTCTTCATCATTCTCATACTGCTTCTCAAGACTCTTAAACTTTGCATACTCATTGGCTATATAAGGTTTCTTATTGATGATCTCTATGAATTGTTTGACTACATCCACCCTCTCATTCACTGCTTCAAAATCTCCATATATTGTTGCTAATGGTTTCAAATATGATGAATAATTTTTAAACTTTAACTTGGTTTGATCTTTAACTTTTTGTTGACCATTCTTATCAGTTATTATTTTCTTTGTCGGCATCTTCATTAAACATGGTTCGTTCTTCTCACAGAACCGTTCATGTTTTATTCTCATCTCCTTTGTGGTTGTATGATGAAAACATCTCTCACATGTATAGAAATCCGTATTATGTGTATTTTGACGAAACTGAGCTGATGTAAACTTTTGAAAATTTGTTATGAGAACATAGTGTTGTCTTTCTTCTTTCTCATCCCACACAAGTAATAATGATATCGCTTCCTTTAATGGACTTGTTGAAATATAATATGGAACAACTTCTTTACATTCTGGATCTACTAATATATAAACATTCACTCTCAAGTTATTCAGTTTTTCAAATTTTGGAATATCTTCTTTCTTTACTGGAAATTGTATACCTTCAAAGTTTAGGCAACGTTGATAAGGTATATAGTGAGAAACTCTTTCTCGATGATATGGTTTTGGATTTAACGCTGCTAAGATACACCACATAAAACATTTATCATCATCATTCTTAATATTCACAAGATACCTCGAACTAAATTTTAAGGGAAGATATGACCTTGGTTCAAATGTATCTATCTTAAAATATACAATTGAAAAGTCATTAATGCTATATAGAAGTAAATCACTTGGGGTTAATTCAATAATCTTATTTTCATATTGAGTTAAGAGTTCATCTTTAATTTCCTCAAGCTCATCCTCAGTAACAAAATTGAAACGTGTTCTATATTCTGTTTTTAACTCAACATCTAATGGATTAATACATTCATCACCTCGTGCAAAAGTTAAATTTAAAGAGACTGCATACTTTATATGTTTGAATTTATTCAATGCTCTTGTGATAGAATTTCTTATTTCATCTTTATATGTATCATAATATCCTTCTATAGTAATTCTTCTAGGATCATCCCTCTCTCCAATTATATCAGTGTAAGTTATATCATCAAATGTATTTCCATTTTGTACTGCCCTGTTTATTATCTCCTGTGCTACACTATCATGATATTGTTGTTTATGAGCTGCTAAACCTCCTTGTGTTTGACATCCCCTACCACATATATCACAGATATAATTTGATCTTTTTTGACATATCTCATAATGATTGTTAAAGTTTTCAATTAAGAATCTATTATTACATATCCAACAAAGTTGAGTATTTGCTTCTAATTGACCAATCTTATTTAAATGTGCTTTTGATTTCTCATGATTATATAAAGCTGGTAAAGTTTTAAAATCTTGATTACATGGGATACAGTGGGGTATTATAGGTGCTTCTTTTCTTATCATTTCATAAGTCCTCCCTCCATATCTTTCTGCTTTCTCCATATGTGATTTAGTACCTACATGTTTGTTATAACTCTCTATTGACATTAAAGTTTTACAACAAACCAAACAACGAACCATATAATGATACTCTTCATTCAAGTTCTGATTTGAGTATGCCATGTTTTTTTTAAAAAAAATTTAAGTTTTTATATTTTAATTTTTAAAACTCTACGACTATCCTTTGTTAAAATGTAGACTCTGCTTTTATTGATACCCCATCTTAGATTTCAACTCTTCGAGAGTACTATCCTTCGAGAGTACTATCCTTTGAATATATCAACTCTTTGTGATACTCTTAGTCTGTTTTTTAGACTAGTTTAGTTTTAGTTTTTGAGTTGTGTTTTGGGTATATTTTAGATGTATATTGAATGTAAGTAGTGAAAAAATACAGGGGATATGAGAAATACCCAAAAAAACTGTTTAATTTACTCTCCAGCTACATCACAAAATGAAGGGTTTGGAGCTGTGAAACAGGTTCAAAGCCTTCATTTTTGATGAATCTGGTAGGTGAATTAAAAAAGTTTTTTGGGTACGTGTCCTGTCCCTCTGTATTTTTTCACTACT